>JAIUZE010070559.1:0-124749 GCA_022085475.1 Heliosperma pusillum | reverse complement strand
ATTCGAAGGTTCCCATTACGTGTCTATTCTCGGAAATTCTTTCTCTAAGAACGTTCGCACTATGCCGCAAGAACAACCGATGTTCGTAGGGCTGTAAAAGTAATTACCAAACATCCCTTTTGGATCACCAATAAAGTATGTCTTGACCGATCGTGGGCCCGAGCTTATCGTCGGGTCTCCACTTGCAAATCCTCGTCAAATCCCCAAACCCGAATAAAGGACAAGTTAGGGACCTTTCCCTTCCATAATTCATATGGAGTCTTGTCTACAGCTTTAGACGGACTTCGGTTAAGTATTAGAGCAGCTGACAAAAGAGCATATCCCCATAATGAGTCAGGCACAACCGTGTGACTCATCATGGATCGAACCATATCAAGCAATGTTCGATTTCTCCGTTCGGACACACCATTCAATTGTGGTGTTCCAGGTGGAGTTAACTGTAGTACTACACCACAGTCTTTAATGTGTCGATCAAACTCCTTCGAAAGATATTCGCCACCACGATCCGAACGTAGTGCTTTAATCTTTCTATCCAGCTGGTTTTCAACCTTATTCTGGAATTCCTTGAACTTGTCAAAGGACTCACTTTTGTGCTTCATTAAGTAGACATAACAATATCTACTCAAATCGTCCGTGAAAGTGATAAAATATCTATAGCCATCTCTAGCGTTGATTGACATAGGTACACACACATCAGTATGTTTGAGTCCTAATAGGTCAGCAGCGCGCATTCCAACACCTTTGAAGGAAATTCGAGTCATTTTGCCTATGAAACATGATTCACACGTGCCAAAAGTTTCATAGTCAAATGGGGAGATAGTCCCATTATCAATGAGCTTCTTCACGCGTTTTTCATTTATGTGTCCCATACGGCAATGCCATAAATAGGTTTGATCTTTGTCACCAACCTTTGCTTTCTACTACTCTACTCACAAATTAGAACCACAACCAGTTATCTTAGTACCGCAAGTTCCGAAACTTGCAATGGTTGATCTCAATCATATGAATAAAAGAAGAAGACATACCAACAGGAGAGACGCGGCCTGCTTTAATGTCCTCTCGGTACACGAGGCAGTTCCTCCTCCAATGCCCAAACTTGTGGCAATGGTGGCACTCCACGTTACCTTCATCGCTCTTTGTCTTGCCTTGTGAGCTACCGCTAGTCTCACCAGGCCCACTCTTGCCTTGCCCTGGCTTTTTGAATTTCGGCTTCCCTACAGCTAGGTTAGCCTTAGCCTTGCCCATACCTTTGCCCTTGTTTGCTATCATGAGAACGTCCTGTTTCAGACTCCCACTCAATTTCAGATCACTCTCTGTCTGTACAAGGAGTGAGTGGAGCTGATGAAGACTCTTCTGCATATCATTCATATAGTAATTTGCCCTGAAAAGGGCAAAACCATCATGAAGTGAATGAAGAACGCGGTCTATGACGATCTTCTCATCGATTTTGCAACCAAGTGCCTCCAGTTTCTCGACTTCTCAATCATGTCAAGAATGTGTGGGCTAACTGCTTGGCCCTTCTGGAGTTTCGCTTCAAAGAAGCGACAGGTATGCTCATAGCTAAACGATCCTCGGAGCTTTCGAGAACTCGTTAGAGAGCGTGGTGAAAATCTTGTTTGCACCTTGGGCAATGAATCGCCTTTGCAAATTTGGATTCCATTGAAAAGATGAGTACGTTCTTTATCGCACCCGCCTCCATTACGAAATCAATATAAGCAAGTGATTCATTTGCTTCTGCATTGGGGCCTGGGTTTGGCGGTAGTGGCTTAGTCAAGTACTCGAGCTTACCGTCAGCAATGGCAGCATTCCGTAATGCCGCCTCCCAGTCCGCAAAGTTGGACCCGTTATTCTTCAGTCGCGTTGACTGATTCATAGTGTCCATGAACATCTTAAGCCAGGACTCACGTCCGAGCGTGGCACTTGGCATTGGGTCATCAGTATGGCCAGCCATATGTTATTAGCAGTTTATATCTGAATATTTGACTGTGGGAAAAATAAATATGATGAGTTTCATCGTTTTAAATTTGAGTCTAATGAAAAACCGTTTAATTCGATGACTCGTGCATTTATACAATTGACCTCCCTCAAGAATTATATAAATGATCCCAAGACTCAATTTCTGTAAATTGATAAGCCAACCTCTTGGCTAATTCTACTTTTAGAATTCCTGGTCGATAAATTTCTGTAAATTCTATCTTTAGTCCATCATAATCACGAGATATTACTCGTACTATAATGTTGAGATAA
The DNA here is from genome assembly GCA_022085475.1 of Heliosperma pusillum. NCBI lineage: Eukaryota > Viridiplantae > Streptophyta > Magnoliopsida > Caryophyllales > Caryophyllaceae > Heliosperma > Heliosperma pusillum. The sequence goes on along the minus strand of JAIUZE010070559.1, from coordinate 122,502 downwards.
AAATAGGTCAACACTCACTACTTACCCAACGTAGAAGGGGTCATATTATGACTTCCGACGAAGAAGGGGCTCATAGTAGTTTTCCCTATAAAGACTAGTCTCAATTTTAATTTATAGGGGAAGGTCCCATCATCTTAACTTAAATTCATTTTAAGTGAACGAATGTCTAGCAACTCGAGAATGATTTAACTAAGGTGATGGCCCTAAAAGCGAGTGACATCTGTATGTCCATGATAAAATATTCAACCTATATGAATCATTTTACATGCATTTTATCAGGTGGTTTGGTTTAGGCGGAATATGATGCAGTTATCTATCATGTGAAGGAAAGGAAAAACGAGAATGAAAAACGTAAAAGAAAAAACATGTCCTAGTGTGGCCTATCCTACCAAAAAGAATAAAATACAACTCGGAATCCAACAGATTGGACCCTCGAAGCTTGACTTTATCACCCTTCTTGGTCCATGCAGCGGGAGTGAGCTCCAATCTCCATCTTTAGTCTTCTTTGAAATTACAACAAATAAAATTACAATGATCCTATTTATTACACACTAATTTCAAAACCCAAAACTAAAAATAATGGAGATTCGAGATCTCAAAATACATCCAAGACTATGTTACCATCATTACGGTAACACAATCTACTAAGGCCACACTAAGTTACAACTGATTGTAAAATTACGTTAAAAATTCATTCAAACATTCCCAAAAACATTATAAAAGCATCAACTAAAATAAAACATTCAAGACATAATACAGATATTACGATGTTTTATTATCCAAACCACCCTTTAACATAGATCATAATTATGTGGTAATTCTGTAATTACCCACATCAATTACAATCTCAATTCATTTTACTGATAAAATGAACTATCCTAAACATTTCAAACTGCTTTAAAATGTAAGATATTAAGCATATGTGAACCGTTTCACATTAATTATACAAAATCCGAATGATGTACAATTAAAGGCCAAAAACTTGAACACGAAAAAAAAACAGAAATTTTTCAGCAAAAATTTTTCGGCAAATTTTTCAGCAAAAGGTCCTTATCGACAAAATAGGGAAAAATTAATATCCTTTCTAATGATAAACTCATCCAACATCATTTTCATTTTCATTTTAATCTAATCTTTATTAAATTAAAACATCTACAAATCTATTCTATGTTATTTTAACAGATTAAAATAACAAAATAAATCTAAATGAAAACGAATACGAAAGGAAATACGATTCAGTAAAGTACTCGATCGAGAAGAAAACTTGATCAACTAATTCTTCCTAGTCGACAAACAGGGACCTCGATCTAGTATAAACATCACTCGATCGAGACACTAAAGTCCTCGATCGAGCAAGCATACCATTCGATCGACCAAAGCATTTTAGAAATCTGCACGATCGAGCAAACACAAGTGCTCGATCGAGCAAAACACAGAGAAAACATTTCGATCGAGCAAAAACAGTTACTCGATCGATCAAAACCTTTGAGAAAACTGCTCGATCGAGCAAATAAAGCCCTCGATCGAGACAAAAACTCACAAAAACAACTCGAACGAGACAAGCACACAGCGGCATAAATAGTTTCGGTTTATGAAATCAAATTAAAACAATTTCGTGGCCTATGCTCTGATACCACTTGTGGGTGGTAACGTGAGGTGGAGGACGGGGGTGGTGTCAAAAGTGGCAGTGAGCCGCGGGGTTTAGGGGTGGTGGTAGTAGCTCGGTGGTAGTAGGTGAGAGGAAGAGAGGATAAATGATTTATTTGGATTTTGAATTTATTAGGGTTTTAGAGAGAAGAGAGGATGAATATTATGTGAGATGAGAGAGAAGTAATTGTGAGAATAACCTTATATATTGAATTAGTGTAGATTAGTGATTAATTAGTGAAAGCTAGTGAGAGAGTGATATTAATCTCATTTTTGGAGCATCAATCTAAGCCCTTCATTTCCCTTAATCCAATGGCCCTAAAGAGGACTCAAGGACTCTAAGGATATGGGTGGACTCAATTGATCTTTGCTATATATATATATATATATATATATATATATATATATATATAGTATATGTCTAACACGATAGCTTCACATATATTACGCATTCACGCACGACAATCGACCCCACATTACTTCCGTCCCAAATTTCACCACTTATTACACATATCTCATTCAAGTTCACTACTATTCAACTTCCCCTGAAATCCCAACACTTACTTACTTATATCCGAGCGCCAAACAACATGTTGCGCACACCAGTTACACGTGCACATCAATATCACAAGTCAACATACACTACCATTATCACCACGACATACTTCATACATTACATAAAACGTCTAGTTGACAGACACTCATTTCAGCCATGTTATCAAACAACATACAGCGATATCACACCTCATTCAACACATATTCAATCATCATTACCCCGCCAATTTCCCCCATGGTTACCGATTCCAAAATGTAAGGGTCGGGATTTTGGAGTGAGGGCGCCTTCTCACCCAAAACCAGCGATTAGGAGGGGGCCTCTTACAACCGTTTATCGGGTTCATTTTATGACTCGTCTTATATTCATTTAGTTGTTAGTCCAGGTGCCAAGATCACGGCTCTGATACCACTTTGTAACACCCCAACTCACTTAGGAGCCATCAGCAAGACCTTCTCAAGTGAACCGGTGTATTACCATCTCGGTTGCCCGAGGTAGTGAGTAACAAATTCATACATGATGACGAAGTGCGTTATATTCAATTGAACAGACGTCTGATTAAATTAATTAATACAAGCTCATTCACATCACTATTAGATCAGCTAAGTTGGACTCCTTATCATGGTAACCGGTCATCGTTCCCCAGCAGCACATGTAATACCCGGGATTTAGGACTTGTTAGAGTCAACTCGGCCGAGTACGCGACGTACTCGGCCGAGTGAAGCCAACTCGGGCGAGTGGCGTTTCGGCTCGGTCGAGTGGCCTGACACGGTTGAGTGTTCTGACACTCGGCCGAGTGTGCTGTATCAGACGGGTTTTAAACGCTCGTGAAACCCTTATCCTATCTAACCCTAAATCATTTCCACCTTCCTCCTTCTCTCTCCAAACTCTCTCCCTTCTCTCTAAAAACCCTCCCATCACCTTTAGCATGGATTCTAAGCTTGGATTTGTGGATGGCTCACCTTACCTCCCTCCCTTCCTTCAAGTAAGTCTAGATTTCTCTCTCTTGTTAGTATGAACCCTAATATTTGGGGGTTTTATTAAGGGGATTTAATTAGTGATTATCATATGGGTTATGGGTAATTAGTGAGTAATAATAGAGGGTTTTTGTATTAAAAGGTAGTTTAGGATAAAGTATGATGGTATTGTATGGTATTGTAGGATGAGACGGTTTTATGACGAGTCGGACCTTGCTTGTGTTGCTTATTCTTGAAGAATGCTATGAGGTAGGTTAATCCTACTCGGGTTTAATAACGTAATTGCATCTTGGCATGTTTTTCATCATCAATGTATGTCGTGACCCGTATGATAGCTTTGCTAAGCGTGGTAAGAGGGTTTGTTGACCCCAAAATTTGATGAGTTATCGTGGTATCATAAGTGTGGTTCCGTCTCGTGAGGAGACGGAATGTATTATGTATAAATGCCTTGTATCTTGCGGTGTATCATGTTGTTGGTCGTGTTGTGGGTGTTGGCGGTTGTTGAGGAGACGGAAGACGGTTGGGAGACCGTCTTCCGCTTGGGTCGCCCCTTGGAGCTTCCCACTCCAAGGGGGGTGTGGACATTCATGGCTTGAGTACGGAGGGACTCGTGTAGTGAGACACGACGTCTGGCAGGGGATCCGAGTCGCTCTCGGGCCCGGTACCACCGGTGTGACTGGAGTACCTATTTATGGTTAGGTGCGTCTGGGTGTGTCCCGGCATCAGTGTAGTGGTGGAGGTACGTCTGGGTGTGTCCCGGTACTAGTGTGAGATTATGATGTGGTTCGGGCGCCGAGTCTTGTTATGCATGCTTAGTTATGTTCATCATTACCTATGTTATGTTATTGAAACTGACGTTTGTTTGGCTGTGTGTTGTCACCTATTTCCGGGGTGGCCTGCATTGATCCATATAATATTTCCGATCATATGGGGAGCAGTCAGTCACAGGTTGCTTTTGGGCTTTCGCGGGACATGGGCCGAGCGTGGACGACGATTCGTTGTTGTAGCTAAGAGTTCGTAGTGGAGTCATTAGAAAGGTTGTAATAGTAGTCATCACTTGTATTATTTCAATTACCGTATTGTAATCATTTAATCATTACATATATATGATGGTACTTAATGGTAGTTCAGATTCACTACCACGGGAAACCGGGATGGTAACCCCTCGACTGCCTTGGTCGGGTAGTCGGGGTGTTACAGCACAGCACACAAACAACCTGCTAAAACACACCTGCTCACCAATGGCCGGAAATACCAAATGGATCATCACAGTTCACAACAAAACACGGTCAGTAATCAAATACACAACCAACCATCAAATCAATACACACACATATGCTATGCAAGAATCAATAACGCCATGAACACCACCGTACCACCACATCCCCTATCACACACAGTCCAGGGCACGCCATAGACAATCAATCACAATGGTACCTGCCGCAGCAGGTCACCCCACAGTACTCAGGCCGTTCACCATGCGCCCACCTCCTCCATGCCGGGACAAAGCATGAGGAGAGACCCTTGAGACCCGGAGACGGCGGCCCCACCATCGCTCCGCTAAGGCATCACAAACATCATCACCGCCAACTCCAATCACAACCGTCGCCACAACTTCAATATCAATAATTACGCACCACAACAACATCACAATACACATTGCATCATCAAGTCATAGCATACTAGACATCACAATCAATCATGTACCAATTAATGAGTAGGAAAACCTACCTTTTCATTTCTACCAACACGCATCCCAAGAGGGTCTCACATCATCGTCACGATAGCATTTATATCGATTCCTACAACACATAATTCCTATCATCATTCATAATTCTATCACAAGATCTGGAACGCAAGGATTCCAATAGGGTACTAGAGACTTACCAATTGCTTAGACACGATCTTCTACTCTTGCTAGGTCCGACGCATTCCGAAGTGATCCACTAGAGGGAAGGAGATGGAGGTTCTATAGAGAGATAGGAGTTAGGGTTTACTGGGAGGAGGAGGATGTCAACTGCTATTAGGTTTAGAAATGAAAAGACCAAATAAAAAGTCGACGCAATTCTTTTTAAATAATATCTTGGGTTTACCGTACTCGACCGAGTACCCGACCTACTCGATCGAGTAGGCCAACTCGATCGAGTTGTTCCCCACCGAGTAGGCCCAAACTCGACACTCTAAGGTTCCGATTCCAATTACTATTTGTCCAAGGTCAACTACGGTGTTCTACGACGGTCCTATAAAAGTCAGAGTATCACAAAAGAGAAAGATGAAAGATGATGTTACTTACAATCTCTAAAGGAATCAAAGAGATGAAACTCAAGATGGAATTCTTCCAAAAACTCTTCGAAGTTTAAAGCTTGGTTAAAGAGAGGTTCAGGATTTGTTTGAAATTGCTTAGGAGGCTCTTTGAAATGTTTTAAAGATAGTAGGGTAGAATAATAGGGTTTTAAGAAGTAGAAAACATTCTGAAATCCTTTAATGGGGTTTAAAATCCGACTTGAATTCCGTGCCCAGCACCACTCGGCCGAGTTACCGAGTTACCCTGTAGCTCGGTCGAGTCAGTCAACTCGGTCGAGTAGGGGCTACTCGGCCGAGTTGAACTCACCAGAAATCCCAAAAAAGGTGAAACCGGCCACTCGATCGAGTTATGGCCAACTCGGCCGAGCTGACGACCGAGTTCAGACTCTAGTATTACAAGGGAAGAGATCAATTTGGAGAAATAAATAACAAGGGTATTATTGTAAAGCGCATACTACGATGAATAAAATGCGTACTGCGTAAATAAGCACCCATTATATAATTAATGAAAAAAATTTAATTGCGTTGCGCAACATGCGCTTATTCTTAACCACGGTGAGGTGATTAACTGATGAGCACTATGCTTGACATTATTAGAAATAAGAAATTATTCATAGTCGCAATTTGAAGTATTTCATCTCTAGATCTGTAATGTTAATATTGTACTTCCATTTCAGTTTTTTGTTATCTTCATTTTGACATAAATACTAAGGATAATAAAATAAGTAATAACTGACAATAGAAAAATTGTGAATAAAGGGTCTAATAACACAAATTAAAATAGTATACTTTATAAACATGTGAATTTGGTTCCACTAACAACTTATTAATTATTATTATTATTATTATTATATACTCGTACAATTTTTTTTATATATCAATAATAATAATAATTATTATAATAATAATAATAATTACAATATGTTCATTTCATTTCCGTAAGTTCGTTCAGTTTATTATGATTCTGATAAATTCAATTCACTTTATTTAAAAAATAAGTCTAAACCTAGAAATATAATGAATCTCATTAATAATCAGAGAGAATACTAATTGTTTATTTTGAGCGCTTTGTAGTTAGGAGGGGTAAGGCTGGATGGAAGGGGTCGAGTTTGTGTCCTTGTATCGTAATTTTGTAATTTTTTTTTTTTCTAATTGGCTTAACTTGGTACATTGTTACTTATGTCGTATTGTGTCGGAAAATTAGAAGGCCACATTTTTTATCAATGAGTATTCGTTCGTAGACCTTTTTAGTCGAGGGTGTCAATCCGGCTATAACAATTGAACTTGTAGTTTGCACATTTTTTATCAGTGGTTTGGTTTAAATAAATACTCGAAAAGTATGAAAATTAAATTGAAAATATTCAATTCTAATGAAATTATAACTATTGGATTGGACTTATCATAAAGCAAGGTGAAACGCCTTTAAATTTAGTAGAAAATAAATGATTTGTCATTGGATAGTACCGAACTTTATTTGATTCTTTCAAATTTGATAAATTTAACAACCACTCAAATAACATGATGTGCAGACAGTAAATTCCCGAATCGCAAAAGCATGAGCATGTTGACCTGTACAAATAACATAAACCAGTTAGATGTATATACGACATGATAAATTTGAAATGAATTTAAAAAGTGTAATGAAATGATGAAATTGTGAGTAAACTTACGCATATCAAGGATCAGATTCGGCATGTCAAATCTACTATATACTAAAGGATAAAACACTTAAATGTTTTTGATTGGCTCCTGGATTTAAGGGATGAAAAAAGCAAAATTATCCCCACTACTCTTACCCCTAATTAATTACTCTCTCTCATATAAGTAAGTGATATCTCATTTATATTACGCAACTTTTATTTCTTTCTCAACTCTACAATAATATCTAGAGAATCATATAACTATAGAAATGCATATATAACTATACAAATCAATACATGAATAATAATTGATATTATACAAATAAATAGTAAGATATGAATTTTTTAAATTTTTTTTTCTTAAATTACAAAAATTATGTGACAGAAAATGCATAAATTAATGGAAGAGAGACATGAAAAAAACATAAGTAAATAAAAAATGTTAGAATCACATATATAAATTTAACAACAGCTTCACATCTTTAATTAGACAAAAATACAAATTCAAATGCAAAGAGTTCAAGTCATAAATGAATTTTAAAATAAAAAATCATCTTATATTCAAAGAAGACATATGGTGTAATCAATCTTAGACTCACAAATCACAATAATCATTAATCATATACATATTGATTAAAGTACAAAATTTAAAGAGAATGTCATGCGACGTAATTATTAATGGTGATGAGTGATATGATAGAGACGAGTGATGATGGTGGTGAGTTTAACACGATGAAAGCCTAAATTTGAAGGAGATTAGATGAGTGAAGCTAATTTGAGTTTTTTTTTTTTTAAAGAGTGAGGGCTGAGAAGTGATGGTGAGAGGTATAAATAATGCAAAACGCAAATTCTTATTTCAATCAGACTATTTTCGTCTGAAAAATAAGACGGGATTATATTGCCAATTTTTGATAAAATGTAACAACAGCTTATATCAACTTGTTTTCAATAGTCGTTACATTTAACTGTAAACTGGTTACAAAATCCCGTCTTATTGCTTCAGACCAAAATGGTCCGTCTGAAGCAAGACCAACTGAATGCAAAATTGATGTTAATAGGGTTTGATTTAGATGGGGTCAGGGTGAGTTATATTTGGATTTATATTACAAAATTTCATTTAACACGGAAGTATGACGAGTCAAATAAGATATTATTTATACAGATAAGACAAAGCTCAGTTTTTATATATTAGCAAAAAGATTTGCCTTATTTATGTAAATGATATGTTATTTGACTCATTTTAACTTAAGACGGACATATCTATCTTAAAGAATATTTATTGTATTTATATTTAGTAGGTTATCTTGGACGACAAATTCTCCAATATGAATTCATTATCGTAGGCGTTGAAGTAAAATGATCAAGATTGACTCAATATTATGGCTACATTTTAATGGTTGTATTATCATTAATTATAACAATAATAAACAAAAAATGTACAAGTTTCTTTTGAAAATGCAAACAAAATATGAGTAGAGGTTATATAAATATATGCTAATAAAAGGAATTTAACTATATAAAAGAATTATATTTAAGAACCCAATTGTAAGGTGATAATATTTTATGAATATAAATTTAAGAGTGAGAGGCAGCCATAAGAGACGCAAAAATTATGTTCTAGGTTTTACTTTGGGTGGAATAATATACTCCTTCTATTCAATTCCAAACACAACATTTCTCGTTTACACGTTTTCCAATGCATGAATTGTAACGTAAATATCTCGAGTTTTACATTATAAAAAAAATAAAATTTTGATATTCTTATTGTACTTATAAAGGCGAATCAAACAACATTTCTCTTATTTTTTTTCCATTTTTTTAAAATGTAAATAAGAATTTACTCTTTTTTAAAAATTCACTTTCTATAAATATTTCTTCTAAACACATTTACTAAAATAACTCATTTAAAGTACACTTTAATTAAAAAAAATGTTTCTCGATCAACTCCAAAAAATTTATGTTATTTCGTCTTTGTTTGAACTCAATCCGTTTGTCACTTAACCAATTTAAACTTTGAAACGTATGATGATTTAGACAAATGGAGAATCAGTTCAAAATCAGTTAGAATAAGTCACCTGAATTGCATTTCGAATCAATTTTTGATCAGTGTATTTTACACGAGTAATTTTAAAAAAATTTATAAGTGAGTAATTTTAGAAAAAAAAAATTATAAAAGAAATGAACTTCGAACTTACTATTTTCTAAACTGATTTCTTGTTATACTTGATCGATTCTTTTTAAAAATGTTTATATTATTGTTAAAACTGATTTAAAATTACTATAATCTCTATCTTACTTTAGCCCGTGATCGCTTATTTTCAACATATTTTTTTCTTTTCTTTATTATTTAATTAATTTGTTGAAGATTATCTTTTATTTTCATTTTTTAGCATACTTATTCTATTTAATCATTTTTTTTATCTAATTCTTTTTTTTTTCTAAAACATTAACCAAAATCTATTTTTCACAAACTAAATTTCATCTCTTTTAATTTTTTTATAAAAATCTTTAAAATAAAGTTATAAATCAATTTTTGAATGAGATAGTTTCATAATACATTATATTTTTATTTCTAAATTAAAGATAATAAATAACTAACTTATTTAATTTGATATGCTATATTTTTAAACGTGATAAACCCTTTTATGAATATTTTTCAAGATTATAAATTTTAAATTAAAATTAATAAAACAAATTAACATAAATTCACAATTTTCATAAACATGGATATTTATTAAGATAAATTTTAAATTATCCTTGTTATGAAATAAAACGATTAAAAAAAATTCTGATTTGTAATAAATAAAAAAACAATACCAAATTTTGTGTATAATTTTACAAAAGTTTCAATCTTATTAGATAAAATAAAAGAATGCCAAATATACATTGATATTATCTATATTTGTCTAAATTTCATTTAACATTTGTATTTTTTTTAAAACAAGGTTTACGTTTTACTTAACATAAATATATCTTGATTCAAGTCTTGAGAGATTTCGCAACGGTGTTTGTTAATTCGTGGCTAAGCAAATGCATTGCCACGGACAAGATGTATGTCGTGGCTAAAAACAATATTTGGCACAGAAGAAGTCGTGGCTAGATATACTTTCGCCACGGGTCTGATATAGTTCGTGGCTAAATTAATTATTAGACACGGCTGTTGCCAAATTCGTGGCGCAAATGACTTTTTGCCACGGGAAAAGTTTTTCCGTGGCATAAATTTTTTCTAAATTATTGAAAGAAATTTTTCCCGTGGATAAGCGAAATTAAGCCACGAATTATAAATTTTCATGGCATAAATCGTGGCCCATGTGTCAGTTTGTTGTAGTGTATAGGCGAACAATTGAACATTAATTCTATTTCACAGAGCGTTTTAAATTACTTATAGACATAATTTGCGTCTTATGATAGTGATTACTAACTTATATTATATTATATGTACGTCGAATCTACAATTATAGACTATTTATATTGCCACGTCATTGAACATTTAATCACGCTCATTTATATGTTACTGTATCTAATAATAGCGCATTACAAATTTATTGCATATAGTAGTACATAACATGTTGAAACCAGACCCGTGCAAATATTGCACGGGTTTAAAACTAGTTTGTAGTGGCACGATAACATCAGTTCGTATGCAGCCAATTGAGAAAGTACAGTTTTCGTACTCAGGTGTCTCTGGAAACTGTGTTTTAGGCATCTTTCCACGGCATTACTGTTGTTATTTGCAAAAAACTCCGTGTTAACTAAATGCTTCAGATGAAAAACCTGGAATACAAAGTAAACAACTTTTTACATCATCAGACATAACTAAATGATGTACTTGGTTGTATGGTTTAGAAGGAATAGGTGTAATACAAACAAAGTCTTTAAATTCAATACCTAAGAAATATTACAGTATTTTTATCATTGTTGAAATCGATTCTTCATAATAGTCCAAAATCAAAGTAAATTAAGAAATATTACCGTATTTATGTCATACAGTGAACGAGGAACTGGTAAGCCTTTCTTCATCGTACCGAAATGAACCCTCAATTTAGAACATTCTAAACCCGTGTACCTTTCATTGGATGGTACGTTCTCGATGCAGTAAAAGGTAGAGGGTAATGTCCAATGGATTTCCACGATATCAGGGTTACCCGTCCCCGTATATCGAACCGGTTCCGGAGGTGCACCGTATATAGGAGTTTTCATTGTAGCCCAAATCACGGGATCCACACTTCTCTTCTCACGTTGTATTTGACAGTACAACCGTCTTACATACGGTTGCTGTCTAACCAGTTGTGATGTGGATGGTAGTGGTGTTGGTGGATGTTGGGATGGTGGTGGTGCTGGTGGATGTTGGGATGGTGGTGGTGCCGGTGGATGTTGGGATGGTGGTGGTGCTAGTGGGGGTGGTGGTGCAAGTGGGAAGGGGGGGGGGGGGGTTGTGGGGGTGGTTGTGGGAGTGGTGATGGGGGTGGTGGCGTGGTTTTCACCCGCCACACCTGCTTTTTGGGACCCATGTTATTCATACAAACGACAAGACAACTCGAAAACCGTCTCCTGCAAAACCGTCTCCTGCAAAACCGTCTCCTTCAAAACCGTCTCATATTATCCTTAGCAAGTGTCCATCCTTTAAACTCACGGCATCATGTTATTATTACTTCATGGAAAACAAAAAGACTGCCCCTTTTACCCTAGCTAAGAAGTCTGGGTCTTACCCTCCGAGTCAATCAATACAATGCAGTTTGTTCAATATTTGCAACAAAATAATCATGATAGAAGATTTAAATCATATTTAACTCACACAACCTCCATTTAAACAATTAAACATCAATCTGTGACCTTTTAGCTAAAATGTTCGTGTCAGACGCCTCGATCGACTACTACTCACAAAACCTCCATATAAACAATTAAACATCAACAAAATTTTGCAATGGACGAATAATCAGGACTATAGAAGATTAAAATGAATGATAAACAGCTACCATTTGTCAAATTAACATGGTCCGCTTACAAAATTCTCAAAACATTACCCATATGGAAAATGAAAATAACATCTAAAAAGCCTATAAACCGGCAAGTAGTTTCATCCAGAATTCCAGATGGTACAATTTAGGATGCACATCAACAATTTAACATTCACACCTTCAAATTGATTTAAAATTTACAATCTCAACCCGCCAAATTATCGCATTAAACACAAATTCTCATGTCGTGACATCGCCTCATATAAAGACTATCGCATGAAATAATGTAACGAATAAGTCTTGTATAAAACTGTTTTACCCATATTAAAAAAGACAAATATACCCCTTACAAAAAAATGGGAATAATAAAAGATATCATAGGGTTATTTTGGTAAAATGTAAGGTGTGTTTTACACTAAATTAGTATACAGCCCACGGTAAATTATATCATACTCCCAAGAGTAGGATATAATATACTCCCATAACTAATCCATGTAACTTCCATGATTAGTTATTGAAAAAATAAATGGAATCAATATTAAAACCCTTTAAAACTTAAATTTGATAAATCTAAAAAATAAAAAAATGTGTACCATCATTTATAATTTTTGTTCCTCTATAAGTAGAGATCACATTTGTTATATTTTGGTCTTTATTTTAACTTTACCATTATATTCACATCACATGATTGATATATTCATTAACAATCTATTCACATCGCATAATTGACATATTCACGAGATACTCACATTATACAATTAGCATACTCACGTAAGTTGAAAATTATATATATATTCACAAAGTAAAACTTACACACTTACAAAAAAGTAATGTAGATATACAGCCTAATGTAAGAAAGATATTCACAAAATATGTATTGATAAGAATAACATATACGGAATTACGGAGTATATTTATTTATTGAGTTACTCATAAATTTTCATGTAATAGAATACACATACTCACACAATTATGTGTGTGTGTTTAGATATTCATAACATAGAAATTTTACATTCGCAAAATATAATTGCATATTCACACATATACAGAATTAAACCTCACATTCACATTAAATAATCGACATATTCACATAAACTAAAATCAGATTCTCACAATAAAGCTTGCATATTATCACACTATGAATATAATATTCACACAATATGACAAACATATTCACAAATTGCTTATAAGTAAGAATAAAAAACGTAATTTATTGAGCTAATCGTAGATATTCATTTAATAGAATATAAATATTCACACAAAATAACATGTGAATATGTCAATTATATGTTGTGAATATGCGAGAAAATTAAAGTAGACACCAAAATATATCAAATGTGATCTCTAATTGAGAGAAATAAAAATTACAAATAATGATATAATTTTTATAATTTTTCAATTAATAAAATCAAAGTTTTAAAAGTTTTAAAAAAACTAAATAAAAGTGGGAATATAATAGGGAAGCGATAGGGCGCCACCGGGTGGCGCCGAAACTCGGCGCCACCTTAATATTAAAATGAGAAAATATTAATTTAGTTTTCAATTTTAAACAAAATTTGAAGGGCGAAAATGAAATTTAGTCCAAAATACTTATGTTTTACTAATAAGAGCACCAACAAACCATTGTTCAGCCAATATCAATGAATTCATGTCACTGGCTTTGTTCATTGCGGCAAAATATTCATTGAGTATAAGAAGATCCATTTTTTTATTGATTGTGACTAGATGTTACATCATGTTTAATTTGTTGTTACTGCGATTCTGAAAAAAAAATCATTTTTAATTGAACGTAATCGATGGCTGGTGAGGATGACATGGCGGTGGTCGATGGGTGATCGAAGACGGAGTGAACCGAAATAGATTGCGCCAAAGTTACTTAAACATGATACATAAATGTATTTTCCCATTTTGCCCTATTTATCTAAAATAAATTAAGATTAAAAAGATAATTAAAATATCAATTAATTACAAAAATGCCACCGGTGGCGCCGAAATTGGGTATCACCCGGTGGCGCTATCTCATTTTCCAATATAATCAATATATATATATATATATATATATATATATATATATATATATATAAAAGAGGCTTTTTTCGAGGCACGTGAGTGGTTCCCTCTTTTTAGGGTCTCTTTAAATAAATTTCAATTAACCTTTTTGGAAAAAATATTCTTTTGGGAAAAAAATATTATTATAAAATCAATTAAACTTTTTGGAAAAAATTATCATTATACAATAAATTAACCCTTTTGGAAAAAAAAAATTAAAAAATCCTATTTCAGATACTCCGACTGTTCCACATTCCTACTCCCCAACTTTTTTGAAACTCTTTTGTCCCACATTGAAAAATAACGTAAGTGTGGTGAATATACTACGTATTAAAAGTAAAATTGTCCCACATCGAAAAATTACAATATGGTAGGGTGGTCCTATGATTATAAATAATAGTCATCATTGGAACTTAGGTATTCACCAAAAATCTATTCACCCAAAATCTTTTGAGTTTCTTAAGTATTATCTTAGAGATCTCTTACAAGTTTGTATTATTATTTTTACAATGGTGAAATTTACATCATAAAAAATAATTTTGAAAAGTATTATAAATAATACTTTGGATATAAAAAATAAAGTGGAGAATCTTTTAATTATTATAAAATAAAAATAATAGAAATATATATTTTATAGGAAAAGATGGTGTACAACTTAATATATTATTTGTCGCACATTGAAAAATAATGTAGATATGCTGAATATGTTACGTATAAATAGTAGAACTGTCCCACATCGGAAAAATAACATAAAGTGGGTAATCCTATGATTATAAATATGATTCATCTTTATGTATCAACCCACAAGTTTTTGAGTCTCTTAAATATTGTCTTAGAGATTTCTTATAAGTTTGTACATGTGATAAATATGCTATGTATAAAATAGTAGAATTATCCCACATTGTAAAATTAACATAAGGTCGGTGATCCTATGATTATATATATGAATAATCATTGCTTGAACATTATGTATCAAACCAAAATCTTTTAAGTCGCTTAATTATTGTCTTAAAATTCTCTTAAAAGTTTGTGCATTATTATATCTACAATTGTTAAATTTACATCATCAAAAGTTAATCAGAAAAGTATCATTAAAAACATTTTAGCTAAGTATTGTAAAAAAAATTATGAAGATAATATAATTACATTTGGGGTAAAAAAACCTTCAAAGTATAGAAACTCATACTCTTATTTACACATACTTAGTGTAATTTGTAGTATATTATTCGTCCCACATTGAAAAATAATGTAAATGTAGTGGATATAGTACATATAAATATTAGAATTGTCCCACATCAGAAAATTATCATAGGATGGGTGATTTTATTATTACAAATAGAATTCATCTTTATTTATCAACCCACAAGTTTTTGAGTCTCTTACATATTGTTTTAGAAATCTCTTATAAGTTTGTAGATGTGATAAATATGCTATGTATAAAATAGTAGAATTGTCCCACATTGTAAAATTAACATAAGGTTGGTGATCCTATGATTATATATATGAATAATCATTGCTTGAACATTATGCATCAAACCAAAATCTTTTAAGTCGCTTAATTATTGTCTTAAAAATCTCTTAAAAGTTTGTGTATTATTATCTCTACAATTGTTAAATTTACATCATCAAAAGTTAATTCAGAAAAGTATCATTAAAAACATTTAAGCTAAGTATTGTAAAAAAGAATTATGAAGATAATATAATTACATCCGGGGTAAAAAAACCTTAAAAGTATAGAAACTCATATTATTTACACATACTTAGTGTAATTTGTAGTATATTATTCGTCCCACATTGAAAAATAATGTAAATGTAGTGAATATAGTACATATAAATATTAGAATTGTCCCACATCAGAAAATTATCATATGATGGGTGATTTTATAATTACAAATAGGAATCATATTTGGAACCAAAGTTTCAACCCAAAATCTTTTATGCCTCTTACAAATTGTTTTACAGAGCTCTTAACATTTTATATTCTAATCTTTACTATAGTGAAATTTACATGGTGACTACTTAATGTGTTATTTGTCCCACATTGAAAAACAATGTAGATGTGGTGATTGATGAGTATATACTACGTATAAATAGTAAAAGTGTCCCACATTGAAAAATTATCATACAGTGGAATGATCATAAATATGATTATAAATAAGAGTCATTTGAGTCTCTTGAGTATTGTCATAAAGATCTCTGAAAAGTTTAAGAGTCATTTGAGTCTCTTGAGTATTGTCATAAAGATCGCTGAAAAGTTTGTATTCTTATTTTCACAATGGTGAAATTTACATTTTAACTAAGGTTAGTATCAAAAACAAAATGAATACACTACGTTATATTAGAATTGTCGCACATTGAATAAGGTTGGGTGATCCTGTAATTATAAATTTTATATAGAAACTTTTATATTTCATTTGACAAAAATTATTTTTATAAGGTGGGTGAATATATTACCTATAAATAGTAGAATTGTCCCACATCAGAAAACTATCATAATGTGGTTGATCTTATGATTACAAACAACAATCATATTTGGAACTAAAGTTTCAACCCATAATTTTTGAAGTCTCTTAAATATTGTGTTATAGAGTTCTTAAAAATTTGTATTATAATCTTGACAATAGTGAAATTTACATCAATAAAAATTAATTTAGAAACGTATCATAAATAAAAATTTTGATGATAAACTACTTAATGTTTTATTTGTGCCACATTGAAAAATAATGTATGTGGGCTGAATATATATACTAAGTGTAAATAGTAAAATTATCACATACCGGAAACTATAATGAAGTAAAGGGATTAGAAATATGATTATAAATATGAGTCATTTTAGTCTCTTAAGTATTGTCTTCAAAAACTCTTAAAAGTTGTATTATTATCTCCGCCTTAATAAAATTTACATCATCAAAATTAATTTAGTAAAGTATCATAAATAATAATTTAAGAAATGATCATATATAAAAATTTTAATAGTGCATTATTTAATATGTTATTTGTTCCATTTTGGAAAATAATGTAAGTATTTTGAATATACTACGTATAAATAGAGGAAATTGTCCCACATCGAAAAAATTTTATAAGCCGGGGTGATCATGCAATTATAAATAGGAGTCGTCCAGTCGTCCTTGCCCCATTAGAACTTAGATATCATCTCAAAATCGTTTAAGTCTCGCATATATCGTTTTAGAGAGCTCTTAAAGATTTGTTTTAATTATAAAAATAATATAATATGTTTAAAATAGAAGTTGAATCAATATATCAATATTATTTTCTTAAAAATTACGGAGTATATTTTATTATAGTCTTAAACTTTCAAAAGTTATTTTTTTATAAGTTAATTGTTATAGAAAAATTATGAAAATAATATTAACGTAGACCCGTGCATCGCACGGGCATGAAATCTAGTATACCATACACCTGGGTGTATGGTATAAGAATTGTACAACCCACCTTACAAGGTGTATGGTATAAGAATTGTACAACCCACCTTACATAATAAGAATTGTCCAAAAAATATTGCTTATCTGACGAAAAACAAATTAAGAAACTGACAAAATTCCAAAACAGTTGGAGCAAAGAGAAAGGACAAAAAGGGAGAATGCTTACACTGCAATTTCCGGTGAGATGATGAAACGGTGTCGTTAATTGCATAATCCATAAGCTTCTTCACATTATATCCCTGGATTTTAGACCGCAATTCTGGAAAACCTAGATTTTTATTTTCAAAAAAAAAATACGAGTAAGAAACTGTGAAATAATTTGTTTAGCTTTTGCTGTTAAATCTCATAAAATCATTCACAAATTCTCGTATGAGACAATGTTATTCGAGGCAATTATTTTTAGGTGAGATTAACAGAAACCGATTACGATGACAATAATACTAACCATATGAATATTTTATCAAACAATTACAAGCATCCTACTACTATTAAAATACAAACATTTCAAGGAATTTTGTGCACCCACGTCACTATAACAAGTCTCATTTTCTTTCTTTTCTTTAGTGACCCCACCACTAATAATCCACTTCCTTCATTTTCTATTTTCAGTCTTTTTCATTTTTCAAAGCTAAAAGATGGTTTTCCTATCTCAATTTGTATATTTGTATGATTTACATAACAAATTATCCAGATGATTCAAAATAAAAAATATTATTACTTCCATATTTTCATCCTTTATTTATATAATTGTTACAAAGCATGATTTTGTCTAAAATAGAACTAATCAAACAATGTTAGCAAAATACTCAGTATGCCAACTTTAAAATAAAGAAACTTCTAAATAAAAATTGTGAAAACATTAACGGGAGATATCCAAATTCTGAAAATAAACATTTTTAAAACGATTGATATGATTTGAAAAAACCAAATTTAAATTGATATGATATGCTACAGAGTATGAAATTTAAGTTGATATGATTTGAAAACCCAAAATAAATAAATAAAATATCATAACTTTGAGAAAAAAATGTCGGTAAAAAAATAAACTAAAAATTTATAAAAACAAATTCCCAATGCTTTCAAAAAATCAAGTTGGGGAAAAATAAATCTTGAATAGTTTAAATAAATATTTATAAGTGCATGTAGTGAATCTCGAGATTTTAAGCTAAAAAAATAAACCAAATCCAAACCAAATGAAATAATTGTATGATGATAAGATCTGGAGTTTTAATTATATATTATACCAGAGGTTAATCAATTAAAATCCATGAACCAAGTGAAAACAAGATAGATCTGTCCCAACAATGGATTGAAAAAAATAGTTATGTGATTTATGTACTTTTTAAGAATGAGGGTGCAGCAAGGGGAAAGGGTTCTCCATGAACATGTGATTGGTGAAAGTGACGGCACAAATTTTGACAGTGAAGTACTCCAAATGAGGTTAAATGAGAGTATGTTTGGTAATTGACGAGTTGGGCTTGGTAATATGTAGGTTGCGTTAATATTGTTGCCTATCAAGAATACAAAAATGTGAAAGCCTAATTATAACTTGGGTTTGTTATGTTTTTATAATTTTCAAATATCATCAACGCTTTAAAAAAACCTTGAAGTATTAAATATAATTATAACAGTAAGTCTTGCTTAAGACGGGTATTATCCGTTTAAAACTTAAGACGGGTCAAATACTATCAAGTGGTGGTAATAAAAAAAAAAAAATTGGTATTTTCTAAACAACAAGTGGGGGTGATTTGATATGTATTTGACTTATCTAAGCTTAAGAGGGATAGTCATCGTCTGAAATGAGAATTTGTCTAATTACAATTCTCTACTATTTTCTGTTAAATAATAAACTAGATAATAAAACTATGATTTTTCAAAAAAAAAAAATTGAATTAGCGGAATATGTCATATGAGATCTATTACGCAATTAAGTAACCCATTAGCAAATAACTCCAAATGAGGGTACTTAATTATCAAGGTATTTATTTAGCTTTTTTTTATAACATGATATTTAATACTCCCTCCTATTCTGAGCAATATTCCCCCTTTCCATTTTCGTCTATTCACAATACCTTCCCCTTTCCTTTTTTGGTAAACTTTTATACTTATTTTAATCACATTACCCACTAGAATACCCCACAATACCCCTACTTTATCTTATTTTAATCACCTTACCCCCACAACAATAATTATTTTAATCACTTCACTCCACAATAATACCCCACAATACATTCCCTCTCTCCAATTACCTTACCCCCACTACATTACTTTTGCTTATTTAATTCAAAACCTTAAAATTTGTGCCAAATGGGAAGGGGGAACAATGGTGTGAATAGGAGGGAGTATATGTGACCGCATATTTAAAAATCACTAGATGAATAAATGAACCCTCTATCATATTCAACAAGTTTCTTTACAATGCATCTAATTAAAATAGTTTTATGATAGTATTTAAATGGAAAAATAAGTGTTCCACTTTTATAAACTACTTCCTTCATTCGTTATTTTTTGTGATGAGGGAACCCGTAACTGTTATATTCGGTTCCCATTGGGTAAACCCTCAGATATACAATAATCAACAAACCACGTATACTAGGTAAGCGACCCAAAATGACATACTCTAAGTCTAGAAGGCTGGCATAAACTCATTTCATAAATATTCCACAAGGTTACTTCTCAGAAGATTAGAATGTGAGTCCTTTGAAAATTTCACACATTTTAACCACTCCCTCTACTCAATCTTATTATCCCCGTTTTTCGAAAAGTTTGTCCAAAAATAATTGTCCTTTCTAAATTTAATAAGAATAAAGTTGATTATCCAAAAGTAACCTATATTCAACTACTCCTTTCGTTTCGGTCATTTGTTTAACTTAAGTTTTAACACGGGGACGTAGATAAAAGAAAGAGACCCGTCATTGGTAGATAAATAGATAAAAAATTACGTTTTCTCAAGAACTAACACTTATAAATACTTAATTGAAAAATAATTTAGTAAACCAAAATCTTAATATGACGGGATATAAAACTTACATAATATAAATTTTTTTTGAAGTTAACTGTGTTTATAAAAACATACCCATGCACTGACAGCTATTATAAAATCATACCCAATTGCACGGGTTAAAACTAGTTCGAAACTAATCAGATGAAACCTAATTATTAATTAGAACAATTTCAAATATTATTTTGTGGAGATGAATACCAGTAGGATGAAGCACAGCAATGAAGAGAAGGCACCGCGATTCTCCGCCTTTGACCGGAAGATGACGTCGACGTCGTCGGAGTACACACAGCTGAGCGCGTCAGAAGAATTAGAATAAGACGAACAACACAAATTTGACGTGCGACGAAACAATCTCATGCAAAAGTGCAAAACTGAGGAAAATTTGGAGATTATATGGTGTAGTGATAGAGAGAGAATGGGTTAGAGGGGGTAGTAAACGAGCGGGAAAGGTAAAAAGAGATGATGAAATAAAATTAAATGAATTTAAAAGAGGCAGGGCTTTTAGAATCGTATTTTTGTAAAAAAAAAAATAATGTTAATTAAATTTGGGGTAATATATGAAGCAAATTAATTACTTAATTACTGATTGACGAATATAATGATAGTGATATTTTTGAATTTTGGCTAAACTTTTTTATTTTTTTATTTATATGAGATTATATTTTTTATTATTACTCCAAGTTTTTGGTTAAATAGTGTTACAATCCAAACTATTTAACATGATAGGGTCCCGGAGAGCGAGAATGTATTAGAGTAGAAATTACAAACTTTACAATCATTCTGATTATGTTTTTCATCAATCCTGATACTTTCTCGCTGTCTGGGTCAGCGAAGAGATTCAATTTTTTCAAAAAAAATAAAATAATGAAATTAGATGACGTGGAAGTTTTTAGGTTTTGGAAGTTTTTTTAGGACGGGTATAACGCCACTACAATATTTGTTAACGTCACTCAAATATGTGAGTGTATGAATAGTATTGTCTTCTTACAATTGCTTGCATTTGTAGTGGCATTAATCAAAAGTGTTGTGGCATTATCAATCCCCTTTTTTTATTTGTATTATAATTGTTAGGGCCCCGTTCTTTTCAGCCACCGGCGTAGCTACATAGAAGCAAGGGGTAGCATCCGCTACCCCAAATCTCAAAAAAATAGTTGAATTATTGATTTTTGCTACCCGAAAATATTTGAAAATGCGGTTCAATTAATATACTAAACTACAAGAAGAAATTTCGCTACCCCAAAGTTTCGGGTCTGGCTACGCCCAATTGGAGTTATGGCCGAGACACAAATTTAACAAGTCTGTGAAGGTTGGTGAAGTGACGAATCACTTTGTGGAGTATTTAAAGGAAAATTAGGGAGTTGAGAGGTCTACCAATATTAGGGTTGTACGAAGTGAAAGACGGTACCCATTATTATTGCATTCCTAGAGCAGCTAGTGAAGGGTTGTACGAAGTGAAAGACGGTACCCATTATTACAACGTTAATCTTAGGGAGCAGACTTGTGATTGTCAAAGTTGGCAAAACTTGGGTATACCTTGTAAGCATGCTGCTTTTGGTGCTAGGCATATGCGAGGAAAGTTGGAACAAAATGTTCATCCTTATTACTCGTCTCAAAAGTATATATGCACAAGTTTACAGAGGTATTATTTCCCCTATTCCTGACAACACCGAATGGGTGGAAGACCAAGAGCCAAGATTAAACCCTCCACCGGTAACAAGGAGGTCGGGAAGACCTAGAGAGAAAGGAGATCCAGTTAGGGTGAAGCGGTGCTGGGTTGTTAAGTGCTCAGCATGTGGGTTTCTCGGTCATAATAAAAGAGGTTGTCAAGATGGTGAAACAAGAGTAAGTAAAAAAACTTGCAGGAAATAGAAGGCAAAAGGATATTTAAAGAGGAGACAAGGAGCTATTGTACTGGAATCGATCATTTCGCGTGACGGAAAGATAGAGAAAGAACATATTTCAGTGTTAGCTTTAGAACTAAACCTTGATTTTGTGGGATGGTCATAGTATTTTTGGTTCAACAAACTTAAAAAATTGCGGTTTACAGTTTTGTCTTCCATACTTCGTCAACATTCTATAAATTTTTTTGTGGAGTACCATTCTAAAGTTTGATAGTGTTTGAATGTCACTTAAGGTGTTTTCACAGGAGCCAAACTTCTCTATTTGTTTGTCTATTTCGGTAATACATAGCATAATTGATGGGTAGGAAATCTTGGAATTTAAAAGTCCATTTAATAAATAAACGATATTATCAAATGTAAAATAACTTTCAAAAAAAAAAAAATTCTAAGCTTTATAGGAACAATTAGTCTTGCTTGTGACGGATCTATTCGTCACAAGCTTGTGACGGGTCGGATCCCTCTAACAAGCTTGCAAGCACTTGCAAAGTTGTAATTGAGATCCGACCCGTCACAAGCTTATAACGGAATAATGACGGTCACAAATGTGAATTTGTGATTGTGATACACGAAATAACAATATCGTTTATTTACCTTATTCTAGGGTGACATTTCACGACCGCCAATATCATACAAATATTCCAATTCCCAAACCCAAAAACCATCTCTTACCTTGTAATTTCATACTCCTTTTCAATTCTTGTTAATTTTATATTCAATTTTTGAAAGGTGGTTTTTAGGTTGTAATTAGTTGATTCCTTACGTTTATTTGGCCGGATAATTACCTTTTCAATTCCTGTAATGTCGAACCCTGTAAACCCAAAGGAGGAAGCGGATGTCCGGTGTTTGATTGATATCAAAACCTTGTTGTCGAGCCAAGGTCATGATTATCTGGTGAGGATCAAAGAGGGTAACGAAGTAATTGTTTCTATTCTTCAAGGCAAGTATGTGATTCTGTGTTGTGTCGAGGACCCTCTTGAAATGTCCTACTGTTGCCAACCACTTGACGCCCTATACTCTGAACTATCTCGCCAAGGAATTGCTGATACTTTTGAATTCGTAATTGTTACTAAGCCTGATTCTGGTTTTACTATGGCTGTTTTGAACACCCTCTTTTCCTGTTTCTCAATTAATTGCCTAGCCATCCCCTTCTCTAATACTCAATTCTATCAACACATTTCTGACACCCACCGCAACAAGACTTTTATTGTTGTGCATCCCGATGGCACTGATATGGAGGCCGATTCTGATTGCATTTTTAATTATGGAGCTCAATCTTATCCGTTTACCCGAGAGCACCATCTCAATATCGAACATCAAGATGACCTTTTCCGAAAAAGGATTTTTTCCTCTGCATCTCCTCCTATATTCGCCAAGGAACTTCTCCAGTGCGACTACTTATCGGAAATTGGCCACCAAAACAAGGTTATACCCACATCCGACCTCGACAATACACCCGTGGGTTTGTACCTCTATTATGATGGTCGCATGATGAATAAGTTTCGTGACATCTATAGAAAATGTGTCGATAAAGGCCTTGAGTTTAGGTTTATCCTTGTGCCTGAGCCATACGCTTCCTATTCTGATCCCACATCCTTGTATAACCAAATGAAACAATCTGCCGTGGAAGATTCCTTTAGTTCATCTTGGTTGGAATTTCCCTTCAACGATAAGATATGTGGTACCCTTGGTCGCCTCGTTGACCTTCTCTTGTCCGATAAACTAATTATTCTGCCCCATGGTGACCACACTGGAGACATTGACGGAGCATTTGTTGCATCCACGTATGGTATTGATGCTTATCCTTTCACAAAGGACGACATTGTAGAAAGGAAGTTCCGTTACCTTAAATCACTCACCCTTGAGAGCTTGCTTGGGAAGTCCTTCATGTCGGAGTGGCAACTTTACAACAAACACGTCCTCCTTTTAATTGCCGACATGTCAAGGTGTGGGGGCGATGGTGGAACCCTGAAGCAGGAGTACCCCAAAATTAGGGAACGTTATCCCGGTACTGAGGTAGTTTTGGTACCTTTGGTGCATATTCCAGATTCTGAAAAATATGACTGGTTGCCGGACAAAAGTTCGCCCATCTTGCCCGCAGACAAGTGTGATACTGTGATTGATCAAATAACCATGTGCAAAGATTACGTTGATGAGTATCGTTGTAGAAGCTTAATCTCATTTGGGAAAGACGGTAAGCTCATGTCACGAGATTGTTTTGAACGTCTACCGTTATCAACCGACGACAGTGACTCTGACTCTGAGTCCCTTTTTGAAGATGAACTGCGTATTGAGCTTCATGTTGCACTCATGGATCAAATGTTTATGTACTGTCCGTAATAGTTGCTGGAAACTCCCTTCAAATTTATGAATTGTTGTATAATAACTAAGATTATGTTTGATTTTGTCATTGTTGTCTTGAACGAACGGGTTCAACTAGATTCATGTAACAGTGCAAAGGAATTCCTCTGAAAATTGTTTGTGTTGACCATGGACGAGTCAGTTTCTTCTCCTTTGACAGAGTGCGGCTTCCTACACTACTGCGATTTATTTTGATCCTTCTTTCATCCTCGACAACCTCTGATGGGACCGTCTATGACAGCATGCTTCAGGTAAGACTAGGATTAGCCATCGTAATTAGTGTGAGGGGACTTGGGTTGTGTCTTACTTGGTTCGAGGATTATTTCAACCGACAACTTCGAGTAACTTAAATAGATGTATTTAGCTAGTTATGTCAAATATGTGTGGCGGTTTTCTCTACGCCGTAGTTATATAGTACTCCTTACAAGTGTTTATGAATGATTATCTTTGTAAGCTTACATTTTCATCCGAGATTCATTGACTTGGAATCTAGCGGTAGAATCAGAAAAACATCTATTTAGTAAATACATAACACTAATTACAAACATAGATTTGTGTATCCGGCAGTATTCATTCATGTAACTGGTGACATATTTTATGTATCCAAAAAAATACATCACATTAAATACACAAGAAACACAAACATAAAAAAGTACGACCCTAACCCTTGACTAACAAGTAACATCACACCTACTACCCCGTCTTCAACTCGACAACTACAAGACATGATCAACAACCAACGTCTTTTACTCCGACCCACATGACCGTCACATTAACCTTGAACTACCACCGCCATTCACGACCCCATTACTGACCAACCCCACCCCAACATGAACCAGACCCAGCAATCTTGCCGGTTGCCGTACAATTATATGTGTCTAAATGTATCCAGTAACAGTGGTTGATGTGTCCACCCAAAATTATAAACATCTTATCATTTACCACCACTTTCACCAACCACCAGCCTACCACCAGCCTACCACTGCCTACCACCACCACCACCACCATTACTACCACACCCACCATCCCAAACCGACGACACAACCACTCTCATGACACCAGTAGGAACTCGGCGCCGCCATCACACGTATCACCACCTAAATTGTGAACGATGGTCAATTAAGTTGGGCCTAGTAAAGTAAGTGGATTAGATGTCACCGACAGACTGTGTTGTCGTCGTTGTTGGTGGTCATCGTCGGCAGTCAGCGCAAAGTGGTTGCTGGGTGGGAAATGGGAAGAGAAAGAGGCAGACATATGATTTGTTTGGGTTTGTGCAAATTAGGAGAGTTAGTTTGAGCGGTTGATTTATTTAATCTAAGGGCTCATATTCAGTTCGTAAGTTCGTATTGAACATTAAGTTCGCATATGAGCCTGATTCTTGTTTTATGTTATTAAAACTATGTTTATTGTACAACTTTTCCAGTTAATTGATTTATAGTTTACACACTCTTATTTTGTTTATAATTTACTGTCATACGCTCTAGAAAAAAGGTTGCAGGTTGTGTTATGTTATTCAAAGCATCCAAACAGCATCCCACACATGGCAGGTGCGCGTCCGAGTGTTATACTTTGCTAATTTAATGAAATTTCTCATGACTTTGTAATAAAATAGTTTCAAGTGGCATACCCATATCTGAATGTCGATTATCAGATACGGCATCGCCAGATCATATTACCATTTTTAAAAAGTTGTATCTGTAAGAAAAAACTAGTAAAGGTTAAAGTCAATGCTAGCAGTACATCTTTACATGAGATCCAGGTACTAATAAATTACAGTAGGTCTTGCTTGCGACGGATCGGATCTTGCGACGGGTATTTTGTGAGAGGAAATGGGTAGAGGGGATAAGGTGGGCACCCCCCATGTGCTTCTCCACTCACCCTTGATGGGTATTTTGTGAGAGAATATGGTATCCGTCTTAAGCTTGCGACGAATAGTGTCCGTCACAAATGAGAATCCGGATTGTAAAACATCGACGACGTTTTAGGAAACATCGACGACGTTTTTCATAAAAAAGACGCTACTTGCCCTTATCCTTTCTCTCTCTAAAACAAAAACTCTCTCAAATTCAAAACCCACAACTACACTCACCTCACCCTCTCCCACACCACCACCGCCACCACTGCCACCACCGCCACCACTCGGCCGCCGTCCACCCCCCTGCCGTCCCCCACCACCGTTACCTGCCGCCTCCCGCCGTCCACCCACCGATTAGTTTTTCTCCTTTTTTTTTTTGTTTTGTAGATCTAGTTATATTGTTCTAGTTTAATTTGTTAGAATTTGTTTGTTGTTAGTTAGTTTTTGTTTTAATTAAACTTGTAATTATTAGGTTGTTGTTTGTAATTAGTTTGTATGAGATTGTTTTTGATTTAATTAAAGTTGTTTGTAATTAGTTTGTATTAGATTGTTTTTGATTTAATTAAAGTTGTTGTAATTTGTTTGTTCTTAGTTTTTAATTATTTCAAAGTATTTAGTTTGTTTTCTTGTTAGATTTGTTGTAAAATCTTGTAGTTGTTTAGTTTGATTTGTTTGTTGTTAGTAATTTGTTGTTTAGATTTGTATGAATAATAGGTATAAAGATAGAAATAATTGAATTTATTTCCGATTTCTTCTTCCCGCTTTGAAAATTGGAGGAAAAAAAAAATTTCCCCCATGGTTGGACAACCAAATCACACGTCCAACCATGGGGGAAAAAAATTTTCCCCCAAGTCCCACCATGGTGGGACGTGTGATTTGGTTGTCCAACCATGGTGGGATTAAAATTCTGGAAATCCACCATGGTTGGACAACCAAATCACACGTCCAACCATGGTGAGATTTCCAGAATTTTCATCCCACCATGGTGGGACGTGTGATTTGGTTGTCCAACCATGGTGGGATTTCCAGAATTTTAATCCTACCATGGTTGGTTTCCAAAAAAAAAAAATTCGCCCTTGGTTTGAATTTTTTGATTAAAAGTCCGTCCATGGTTTCCCAATAAAATAATATATATTTGTAAATCATAATCTACATACGTAAAATGTTATTAATCATGATTATAAAAAAAACAATATCATCTCACCATGACCAGATGAAGAACTGGATGTCATGGACCATGGCCAGACATCCATTTCACACGTCTGACCATGGTGGGACATTGGAAATGAAGGTCTGACCATGGCCAGACATCCATTTCCAACGTCTAGCCATGGTCAGACGTTGGAAATGGACGTCCAGCCATGGCCAGACATCCATTTCCAACGTCTGGTCATGGTCAGACGTTGGAAATGGATGTCTGGCCATGGCTGGACCTCCATTTCCAATGTCTTGCCATGGTCAGACGTTGGAAATGGATGTCTGGCCATGGTCCATGACATCCAGTTCTTCGTCTGACCATGGTATTTTTTTCAGTTTTTTTTTTTAAAATCCGCATTTGAGTTTTAATTAACTAAGACGTAACGTAAATCAATTAACTTAATTAAGTATAAACATACAATTAACAGAATCCGGGAAAAAAAATGACAAATTTAAATTTTGATTAATTTGTAAACATGCTGAAGATTGTTCGTCCGTCATGATAATCGATTTAGTGAAATTGTTGTTGTTCGATTTAGTGAAATTGTTGTTGTTCGATTTAGTAAAATTGTTGTTGTAATTTTTTATTTTTTTTAGTTGAATTAGTTGATTTTGGGAGAATTAGAGATAGAAGAGAGATAGAGAGTTTAAGTGCATAAGGGTATTATCGTCTTTTGTAATGAAAACGTCGTCGATGTTTCCTAAAACGTCGTCGATGTTAACCAGCCCCCATGAGAATTTGTGAATAAATTATTGCAACTAAATATGACAGTCTGTTTTTTTTTGTGGTCAACAGTTCATGCAGTAAAGAGTAAATCTTCAAAATGAAGCAGTAAATCACATTGGTTCTAATTATAAGAGAATATTATTAGGAATATTATATTAGAGTATTACATTTGGTGATATATTATCTTTTAGATAATAATATTGGTTAAGATCGTGGATTGTTATCTAAGGCATCTCATCTATATATTGTAATCGGTTTTATCATAATAAAGTACGTCATTATATTAACTTACACTAATCAATATACAAAGGTAATCTGATCTCTATTATTGACAGTTTTAAATTGTTCAATTCTTGCATGAGGTGAAAAAATAAGTTCAATGACCAAGTATATGTGATGTGAAATTGATGATTTGGGTTGTTGAACATTTCATTGTGGATTCATGGTTTCCAACTTTCCAATGTTTAAGAATTTACTTTCTTAATTAAAGTGCTTGTTTGAGATCATTATTGTGATTTGAGTTTGTAGCATACTATTTGAAGTCCGGATTAATTTTAACGATTAGGTCAATTTTCATATTGGGTCATCCGGAAACCGTGTCTTTGTGTTGCTAACACAAGGGTAAGATGACGTACATCTGACCCCCCCTACCCCGCAATTTGCTGGAGTCATTGAGACACTGGGCTAATGTTGTTGTTATATGTGCTTTGTCAATTCATAATTTCAAATATACATGCTGAATTTGCGTATTATGTTTATTTTTGTTTGAAGTCCGAGTTTATTGGGGAAATGGGTTGAGATCATCTGTCCCACTTTACACACCATCTCCGATCTCACTCGCTTTTCCCTTTTGACACATCACTCTCACTTTCACATATAAATACGGTTTATGATTGAGATGGAGGGAGGACTATCTTACTGATATGTCAAAAGGGGAAGCGGGTTGGGACACATGATCTGGCTGTAGGGGGAAGGGGAGCCGGTATTAACCATATCTCGCAAAATATTACAACACAATCAAATCCCGATATACAAGATACTCTATAATTGTAATTATAGACAATATTCACTGCATACAATCTTTGTATAGGATATTATACTTTACCTAAGTTAGTTCCCCTTTCCCTTATAAATACATTGTAAATCATTCAGTTAATATTCATTCAAAACTTAATCTTACAACCGGAAGCTTGTTAACGAATAAGTTGTTAGAGATAAAAGTATATGTCTTTTATTAATAGGATATGAACATGTTTCATCAACGGCCAAACCAAATTATAGAGAATAGTATAAAGGTAAATATACGATTGTAAATATTAAAGTGAATATAAATAGTGAGAGGAGGGAACTTATATAGATAAGAGAGGAGGTTGTGGCGTGACAATGTCACTGACCTAAAGTCGAATTTGCCTCGTCCTCTACACACGGCCTCAATGACAATCGACCCCAGGATTACACAACCCTTGTGCTTCCGGTGTAGACGAAGACACAACATGAACAAAGCCAAGAACATTGCCAAAGAACCTCCAAGGACGGGTTTATAGAGAGAAATATTTAGAGAAAAGAGAGTAGTGATTTTTGTTGTTTCATTTGAGTGGAAAGTTTAGGTTTATATAGTAGAGAATTGTCATTGTAAATTACAAACATTGTAAATGATGACTTAGGAGACCACACACTCAACATGGAAACCATGAGTCAACCTTGAGAATTCCATATTCAGCTTAGACAATTGGTCCAAATTAATGTGGGACAATTTACCATATTTGCTTCTTTTGAAGCATCAAATCCAACATAAGTACGGATGGGGAAACTGATAAGTCACCCGTGACCCGCCTATACTGTGATTCCGTAGAAATCAAGGTACATTACAAACATGATTATCCCTTATTTCAGCCTGCATTACATTTCAGGTATATTCCTGTAAAGACGATGAGACCACCAGTGAAATTAGGTAAACCTGTAGAAGACCCTATTAGAAGGAATTGTTTGTATGAAACTTCATCTTCTTATTCATAAAGATTGAAGTTGTACAAATTATATTTTGATTTAAAGAGAGATTTTAGAGAGAGATGGAATTGTAGAGAGAAGTTGTTTCTATTGTATTATGAATTGATAATCTTACAAATAAGATTGTTTCTCTTTATATACAAGAGTTGTTTCTAGGATTATTAGTTCTAACTAACTTATGACAATCCTAACAACCTTAACTAACTAAAGATATAAACTAACTAACTATAACTAACTGAGTTAGTTAGTTCATACTCCCCCCTCAAGCTGGACTATACTTTCCAAGATCTAGACCAAGCTTGACAGAAAAAGAATGATGATCAGACTTCCCTAGCGGCTTTGTCATAATATCTGCCAGTTGAAGACTGCTCTTTACATGCTTAGTAACCAAAAAACCTTCCTGCTGCCTTTCCCTGACATAGTGGCAATCCATGTTCAAGTGCTTTGTGCGCTCATGAAATACTGGGTTGCTTGCTATGTGCTGTGCAGCAGTATTATCACAGTAGAGGGGAACAGGGAGTTGTATAGGAACTTGCAGCTCTTGTAATACATTAACCAACCAAACAAGCTCACTTGATGTGTACGACATGCTCCTGTACTCAGCCTCTGCTGTGCTTTTACTGATAGTTTTCTGCTTTTTAGTTTTCCATGAAACTAAAGACTGTCCCAAGAAGATACAAAACCCACTTAATGATCGACAAGAAAAGGCACAGGCAGCCCAATCAGCATCTGTGTAGGCTTGAATGCTGAAACTAGAAGTAGCAGGATAATATAAACCAGCACTAACAGTTCCTTTAAGGTATCTCAAAATATGATATGCAGCATCCAAGTGTGTATCATGAGGCTGACTCAAGAACTGACTTAAATGTTGTACACTATAAGATAAATCAGGCCTACTCATGTTTAGATATAATAACTTTCCAATGAGGCTTCTATAAACTTCTGGATCTGGTAATAAGTTTCCTGAATCAATTGATAACTTGAGCCCTTTTTGCATTGGAAAACTGACAGGATTACAGTCTTCCATAGAGCTATCCTTTAGAATATCTAGGATATATTTCCTTTGATTCAACATGATACCTTTCTCATTTCTTGCAATCTCCAAGCCTAGAAAGTATCTTGCTTCCCCTAAATCCTTAATGGTGAACTTAGTATGTAACTCAACCTTCAAGCTCTGGATGTCTTCTATTGAACTTCCAGTAAGTAAAACATCATCAACATAAATCAAAACTGCTGTAAAATTCTTGGTAACACTGTTGGTTTTTGTGAATAGAGAATAATCATACTTGGACTGAATATACCCTAATCCTGTCAAGAACTTGCATAACTCTAGATTCCATTGCCTAGAAGCTTGCTTTAAACCATACAAAGATCTAATCAACTTACATACTTGTCCTTTCTTTGCATTATACCCTTGAGGAGGCTTCATATAAACTTCTTCATCCAAAAAGCCATGTAGGAAAGCATTATTTATATCTAGTTGATGTATGGGCCATTTATTTATGGAGGATACAGCAAGCAACAATCTTACAGTAGTGAACTTAGCCACAGGTGAGAAAGTATGCTTATAATCCTTATCTTTAACCTGATTATAACCCTTGGCAACCAGTCTAGCTTTAAACCTTTCAACAGTTCCATCTGGTTTGTATTTGATTTTATAAACCCGCTTACTACCAATTGCTTGTTTGTTATCTGGTAAAACAGATAATTCCCATGTATTATTAGCTTCCAAAGCTTGTAATTCCTGGTTCATTGCCAAAACCCATCTTGGATCATTCATAGCTTGTTTATATGAACTTGGTTCATTCTCAATAAGAACATTACAAAGAGACTTGACATACTCTGGATGAAAACCAGTTATGTCATTAAGAACTTGCACATGTAAAGCATTAGGATGTGATAATGATGGTGGCAATGGACAATGATAACCTCTTAATCTGGTTGACATTGTTCTATGTCTAACTGACTTCTTTTCAGCACAAACATGAACAGACTTTGACTGATCTGCTGTACTAATCTCAGAAGATGTTTGAGAATGAACAGATCGACTCTGGAACCACATTATTCTCCATAGTCTGTGTTATTAAATCATCCACTATTAGAGATGTTTGATCATTTGACTGGTTTGGATTAATTGACATCTCTGATGCTGTATTGTTGCCATTAATAAGGGGATCATTTAAGCAGTCAGAATGCATATCTACCAGTGACAAATCATTCTTATCAAGAGTTTCTTCATCCATCTTATAAGGAAAATAATCTTCCTTAAAAATCACATCTCTGCTTGTGAATATTACATGCCTGTCTAAATCATAGAGTTTGTAACCTTTTTGATCAAAGGGATAACCTATGAAAACAGCCTTACTTGCTCTTGGCTTAAACTTATCACCTGTTGACTTAGCAGCAAAACATAAAGAGCCAAAAACTCGTAGTTCATCATATCTTGGTAATTCTTTGAACAAAATCTCATAAGGAGTCTTCCAGTCAAGGATTTTAGTTGGCATTTTGTTTATTAAATAAGCAGCAGTTAGTTAACATTCTCCCCAAAATCTTGTAGGCACATTGGATTGATATTTCAATGCTCTAGCTGTGTCTAGGAGATGTCTATGCTTCCTTTCTACACGACCATTTTGCTGAGGTCTACCAACAATACTCCTTTGATGAACAATTCCTTTTGAACAAAAGAAATCCTTACACTGTGTCTGGAAAAATTCTGTGCCATTATCAGATCTTATTACTTTGATGTGTGCAGAAAATTGTGTCTCAACATAAGACACAAAACCTTTAAGAAAACCAGGCACCTGTGTCTTGTTATGTATCAAAAATACCCAGGTATTCCTAGAGAAATCATCTAGAACTGTTAAGAATGACCTAGCACCAGTACTTGACTGTACTCTATAAGGACCCCAAACATCAACATGAACTAAATCAAAACATTTCTTAGCATGTGAAATACTTCTATTAAAAGGCAATAAATGATGCTTGGAAATCAAACATGTTTCACAAAAAATACTCTTTATTCCTTTAACATCAATACAAGGTACATGCTGTAGCTTTTCTAAAGAAGAATGTCCAAACCTTGCATGAACAAGATGTAAATCACAGTTTTGTTGCTGTACACTAGACTTAGAAGTCTGAAACACAGTAGATACAATTGTAGGCAAAACTGTTCTAGATGAATTATGACAATGAACTGCTGAATGTAATGCAATTCTATTCAAATTTCCAACTCTTTGTGCAACAGCAACCACTGACTTACTTGAATGGTCCTGAAACAAACATTTAGATTCCAAGAAAGAAACAGTTAAACCAGTATTAGTAATTAACTTACCTACTGATAATAAATTGAATAATTAATTGCATAAATGAATGAAAACTACAACTTGTAATAAAATAAAAGGAGAGAAAATTAATTACCCAACTTGAGTAAAGAAGGATAGAGATGAGAAATTCAACCTATAAGGATTAACTAAATTAAATTAGAAATCAAAAGAAAAGATGAGGTTTTGAATTTTTGGAAGAACAAAATAAAAATACCCTAAATCTACTCCTACCCTCCTACTATTCCTCCTGCTGCCCAAAAAAAATGATGCTCTCCACTTCTTCCGTCCTTTTGTCCCAGCCAAAAACCCAAAACAAAATGAAGGCTCTCCTTTTTTAGTGAAATCATCAAGTGGACCAAAAGTGGGTGTTTTGATTTTCCTTTGTTTGTATTCCAAAGCCCACGTGAAGAGTGAACAAGTAGCAGCACAAACATAATATCTAGGCCCAATAAAACGACCCAACTGCTCCATGTATTTTCTTTCACCCGACTCGGTTTTGCTCCGTTTGGTACCTACAAGATAAAATATGACAAAAGCAGTACCACATTCCGAAAAATAGCTTATATTAACACTAACTAACGTAAGATGACTAAATTTCTATATTATTACGAAAGTGTGTGAATAATTCTAAGTCGGGTCACAAATTTGACCAAATAAGGGATAAAATGTGGGATAAAATACGTAAAATAAAGTGTTATCATAAATTCTGTCTAAAATCTGGAATATAAAGAACATTCTGCAGGATTATTTCCTTAGTAAAACATACATCTCCAACTTTCAAAACCTTCTTTAGAGTACCATCAGGCAAAGACACATAGATAGGGTTAACAAGTAATTTAATATTATGCAATATGTGTTTGGTACAAGCAATATGTTCTGATGCACCAGTATCAATAATCCAAGATGTATCATTGTTTAATAAAGAACTTGAATTGACATGTAATGAAGTGTATTCAGAAACCATACCAGCAAAATTCACAGAAGAACTGAGAGGATTATTCTCAGAATAAGCCTTAGAAACTTGCTGCATCACAGAATTAATGATCCCTTGGACCATATCAGAAGATACACTTGGGGGCATGCCAGGATAATGTACAGGTTGTGTGTAAGGAACAATACTATCCACAGGAGAAATATCTACATATTCCTCATCCTGCAAATGTGTAGTAGCAGACACATTATTAACAACCTGAACAGCTGTATCAGTATTCTGAGCTTTCCCTTTCTTTGCAACAAAAGCCCTGTACTTGTAACACCTCTCAATAATATGACCTTTGATGTTACAGTATGTACAAGTCTTGAGCCTATGACAATCAGAAATGACATGACCAGGCTTGTTACAATGATCACAAGTGTTAACATTCCCATCAAACTCTTTTGATTTCTTTGAAGGTTGTCCTTGATAACCTGAGTTGTTAAACCTTTTCTTGGAAACATAAGATGCAGTCTCAATTGAAATTAAACTTCATTTGCTGTATCATTCAAAACCTTTTGTTTTTCAATTTTCTGAAGTAAACCTAAAGTCCTATTGATTGATGGCAGAGGATCCATTGAAAGAACTGTAGTCTGCACTTGTTCATAGCTAGAATTCAGACCCATCAATAATTGAATAAGCTTTGAATGTGTCTCTCTTTCCAAGATTTTCTTCAGAAGTTGACAAGTGCACTTTGCCATGACACCACACACACACACTGGAACATGATCCATTTGATCAAGACTTTCCCATAAATTTTTCATCCTACTGTAGTATTCAATCAGAGGTAGATTGTCTTGCTTTGCATTAATGAGATCTTTCTTTAACTCATATAGCTCTAACACATTTAATTGTCCATACCTCTCGACAATTTCAGACCAAAGATGCTTAGCAGATACAGCATACTGCAGATTATCACGAAGAGGTTGTGCAATAGAATGAAGAATCCATCTTAAAACCAATAAATCACACCTAATCCACTGATTATAAGTTTTGTCAGATTTATCAGGCATGGAGCATTCACCAGTAATGAAACCAGACTTGTTCTTGGATAGCAATGCTTGAACAACATCTCTTTGCCATTGCAAGAAATTAGTGCCATCGAACAATACATCTGTAAGCTTCAAGTTGGGTTGATCATTCTGTGTAAGGAACAGAGGATCATCGAAGGGAGAATATTGTGTTGAAATTTCAGATGATTCAGGCATTTTTATGTTCTTGTTTTGAAAAAAAAATGAAGATTTACAGAGTAAAAAAAATGTATTATGCGGAAGAACCAGAATCAATACTATTCGTCTGATACGATATAAAACTTCATCTTCTTATTCATAAAGATTGAAGTTGTACAAATTATATTTTGATTTAAAAAGAGATTTTAGAGAGAGATGGAATTGTAGAGAGAAGTTGTTTCTATTGTATTATGAATTGATAATCTTACAAATAAGATTGTTTCTCTTTATATACAAGAGTTGTTTCTAGGATTATTAGTTCTAACCAACTTATGACAATCCTAACAACCTTAACTAACTAAAGATATAAACTAACTAACTATAACTAACTGAGTTAGTTAGTTCATAGTTTGGATAGGATTAGTAGTTTGCCTGATGATCTTATTGGTCACATGCTTTCGTTTCTGCCAACAAAATGTGCTGTGAGCACTAGTATTCTATCGAGGAGATGGCGATACCTTTTTACATTGACAACTTGTCTTTCTTTTGTTGACGATGAACCCTGTCTTGCTTTTAGTAATGAATATGGGAGAATAGAAGCAATTCGGAGGTTTAAGGAATTTGTTGATAAAGTTTTGGAACTACACCAAATCTCACCCATCAATAAATTTTGTCTATTCTGTTATACCACCTATGATGCTTTTGATTTAAATCGATGGTTTAGTTATGCGCTACAAAACGGTGTTCAAGAGCTTCATTACCAGAGTTGCAACGGGGCTTATTCTGTACCTGATTACGATGGCTTCTTCATGTGTGAAACACTAGTGAGTTTGAAATTAATATTCATCTGGAGTATCAGAGTTCCTTTATCAGCTTGTTTGCCAAAACTGAAGGTTCTTCATCTGGATAACATCGTATTTGACGACTTAAATTCCATGGAAAGATTGTTTTCTAGCTGTGAGTTGCTTGAAGAATTAACACTCAAAGTTTGCGGGTGTGATTATGACGGTTATGTTATTCATTGCACTAGAATACTTAAAGTTCTAACAATAGAATGTTGTCATTTTAATGGTACATTTGAGATTGACGCCCCTAATCTGGCATATTTGACTTACAGTTCGAATGTTGGTGTTAAAATTGTTCCGTCGTGGAGAAAGTCGTGCTCTTTTGTCAGGGCAGAGCTAACTTTCTGTGAATATTATGAAATTGTTACTATTATACATTCAGTCAATTCTAATCTTGAACTTTTAAAAGCCGCTGCTTATAAAGCCACGACATTGTGTTTTGAAATGGACTCCCTACAGGTATATACATCTATTATAATAATTGTATTTCCCTAATATTACAACATTATACCAGTGCCTCACGTATTCCTGCACGTGGTGGAGTACTGTGGTCGACTCGAATGTATGAAGCTGTACACATGTGTTGTTAACACATAGAGGCTCTTGACGGATGACCCATTCTGAAATTGCAGTGAGAATTATATGCAATGATTTCGTCCTCACAATTAAAAGATGTGTGTGTAATATTACTCTATTCCATAATTATATGAAGCCAAAGAATAGTACTCCGTAAGTCTTTGGCTTCGTTGGAACGGAAACTTTTTTATATCATTCATATTATTAAAATTGTTCGTGGTGCAGTTTATTCTTATGCTAGATGACGGTGATCAGATGCCTGATTTCCCTAACCTGTCAACATTACACATTGGTAACTTTCCGTATGAGGCGTGGGAATATGTGACAAGCTTGATTGACAAATCCCCTCAACTTGAAACTATCATTTTTGAATCGGTTAGCATCAGCTGATAGCAGCCTTGTTAACTCATAACTATAACCCAAATTCTTGTCTAAGACCGCCTACTCAATTTGTTTTGCAGGGTTTTCGTTGCTGTTACTGTTCGGATCACTACTGTTCGGATCACTACTGTTTCAGATGATGACCGCTGCTACTGTGACTCACTGTCACTTTCAGATATACCTCTGAACCCTTTTTCATGTCATGCCCAATTGATTGAAGTGCATAACTGTTGCGGGCATAAGGGCCCATTCTCGCTTACAGGACATCTTCTTAGAAATGCAAGTGTCCTGAAGAGGCTGATCGTCTATACAAAGAAAGATCCAGATTCGGAAGTTGAATCAAAAATCAGTAAGGACCTGTTGATGCTTCCAAGGGCTTCAAAAGACTGCTGTCTAGAAATGAAATTAGAACCCTTGCTATACTAAACTAGTTTTGTAACTCTGTGACAGTCACCGTATTAACTTCCAAATGACAGAGACATAAGTATTTTGCTAAATAATAACCATAATAATAACTCAACTCAAATTGCCAAAATAATACTCGTAGTTACAAAAAAAAAACGACCAGATAATAATTGATGAGCCAAGCCAAGCAAAAGCCGACCCAAACTAGACATGACAAACGTCTCAATTGGGTCTAGGTCGGGTCAAATCAGGTTTGGACGGTTCGAGTTTGCAAAAATTCGAGTTGGGTCGGTTTCGTACCAGGTTATTCAGGTTGGTTAGTTTTGCTAGGTCTAACCAAAAATAAGTAAAACCTGCCCAAACCCGATAAATTATCATAATTGACCGACTTAGAAATGAGCCTCATAATGACCAGACTTGATAATGACCCGAAACTGAGCCAAGAATTGACTCAACTAAGACTAAGTGACTAACCCAACCTGTGAGCTACCCGAACCAATCTCGACACGAACGTAGTCATAACCAAATATGACCCGACCCGACCCAAGTGCAACTACTGAGTCTAAAATCTAGATACACCTCTGAATATTCGGGCATAACCAAATATGACCCCACCCGACCAAACCCAACCCGATTGCAACTTTTGAGTTCTGAGTCATACACCTCTGAATATTCGGGCCATGAGATAAGCCCATATCCGGCCCTAAATTTATAGCGGGCCAAATTAAGGAGATATCCTTGAACAATTTATAGACAGTCAGTTGTTTAGTCAAGAATAAAAGGGTAAAAATCATTAGAATCACTCAATCAAGGAGAAAAAGGGACAGGGATCTTAAACCTTGAAGCTAAAATCACATTGGTTTACAATCACAAAATACTGGTAATCTATCCTTTTTGTTCAGTTATTACTTTTTTTATTAATTTCCTTTGAATCCTCTGAAATTTGATTGAGTTTTATGGTAAATTCAATGATTTGGTATTTTGTTAGTTTAATAGACTTAAAATGCTGAATATTCTGTATTATGTTTACTTTAAAATTGGAAAATTTGCTCAATTCTTCCCAAAAAAACATTCACAAATTCTTTCATTTAAGACGGACATTAATTGTTCTAAGTTTAAAACGGGTCAAATACATATCAAATCACATAACAAGCTGCCTTGAAAATGCCAATATTTTTGTCCCTATTAGCTCCACACACGGTAGTATTCGGCCGTCTTAAGGTTTAAGATGGATAGTCCATCTTAAGCAAGGCTTTCTGAACAACATTAAAGTTTTCTGTGAAATAAATTGAACTAAATATGAAATCATGAAAAATAAATTGATTTCCAAGGTGTGCTTGAATTCAGCTGCAAAGATGGTGGTACCACCTATGAAACTTGGTAAACATCTAGAAGACCCAATAAGTGGGAGTTGTCGGGAATCTCGAGATATGATCAGCATTTTACCTGATGAACTGCTTGGTCACCTGCTCTCGTTTCTGCCGACAAGGTGTGCTGTAAGCACAAGTATTCTATCAAAGCGATGGCGGTACCTTTTTTCATTGATGACTTGTCTTTGTTTTGATGATTTACCATGTTTTGGTCATCCGATATACAATGTGAGAATCGAATCAACTAAAAGGTTTAAGGAGTTTGTTGATAAAGTTTTGGAATTGCACCAAATCTCACCCATCAAGAAATTTAGTTTACTATGTCGAGCCGCTTATGATAATTCAGATTTGAATAGATGGCTTAGTTATGCGTTACAAAAGGGTGTTCAAGAGCTTCATTGCAATCTTGCTAATGGGATGAATTGTATGCTTGATGGCGTTTTTGTGTGCAAAACGCTAGTGAGTTTAAAATTAACTCCTCCT
This sequence comes from Heliosperma pusillum, assembly GCA_022085475.1. Taxonomy (NCBI): domain Eukaryota; kingdom Viridiplantae; phylum Streptophyta; class Magnoliopsida; order Caryophyllales; family Caryophyllaceae; genus Heliosperma; species Heliosperma pusillum. The sequence goes on along the minus strand of JAIUZE010070559.1, from coordinate 82,357 downwards.
TCACTCAAGAAAATTCAAATTCCTCTTTCTGCCTGTTTGCCAAAATTGAAGATCCTTCATCTGGAGCTCATCATATTCTTTGATTGTAATGCAATGGAAAGGTTGTTTGCTGGGTGTGAAAAGCTCGAAGAATTGATTCTCAAGTCTTGCGTGTGTTACGAGGATGGCCATTTAATTCATAGAACTGAAACACTCAAAGAGCTAACATTAGAATTTTGCAGCTTTCCGTTTGGTACATTTGGGATTGACGCCCCTAATTTAGCATGTCTAACTTACGATACAAATCGCGGTGTGAAAATTGTTCCCTCGTGGAAAAACTCGTGCTTTTTATACAATGCAAAGCTAGTTTTCAGGTGCTCTGCAAATGATTCAATCGCGGAGGACCGTGAACTTCTAAAAGATGCTGCCTGCAGAGCCACAGTAATACGTTTTAAACGAGACTCAATAAAGGTGTGCGTATATATGTATGATTTTTATTTCCCACATATTTACCATGTATTACAAGTACAAAATTATCTCAGTTCCTCAAGGAAATCAGCAACTAGCGCTGTAGAGGTCCAATGTATAAAACTATAGTATTGTGTCAAGTAACTATTGATAGGATGCTCACAAATGAACCATAGAATATGTGGTGACACACAGTTAAAAGAAATTGCAGCCACTACCTATGTTACTCCTACACTTATTTCAGCCACTACCTATGTTACTCCTACACTTCACTAAGCTGCCGTGTTGCGTGTCAAACACCTATCTGTCCGACACAACACTTCGACGCTTCATTTTAGAACAAAAAATGGAAACATTCGCACAAAATAGCCGTATCTCGAGTGTCAGACACGACACTCATGTCGGAGAGTTGGGGTAACACAGGCCACTACTTTAGTAATCATTCTACTTTTAGATCCATGATATGGTAATTAGGAGCCAAATAGTAATTATTTTGCCTCTAACCAGAAACATATTTTCGTCATTCATCTTACTATATATTGTTCATGATGCAGTATCTTCTTACGCTAGATGATGACGAACAAATGCCTTACTTCCTTAACCTGTCAATTTTACACATTCATAAATGTCCTTATGATGCATGGAAATATGTGACAAGCGTGATTGGCAGATCTCCTCAGCTAAAAACCGTCATCTTTAATAAGGTTAGCATCAACTAATAATAGCTTATTCATAATTAATACCATTCTTGTGTGAAGTCGTCTTACACAAGAGTTTGTATAAGACATGTAAGTTTTGTAACCGTTTTTTCAAGTTTTTCTCACTTCATAATTTGTTTTCCAGGGCATTTCTTGCCGTCATTATTCAGGATGCCGCTGTCAAGATGACGGTTCTTCTGTCTCACTTTCACCTTCAGATATACTTCTGGATCCTTTTTCATGTCATGTCCAAAACATTGAAGTGAGGCACTTTTGTCGGCACAAAGGTTCATTGTCACTTATGGGACATCTTCTTCGAAACGCGAGTGCCTTGAAAAGGGTGATAGTCTATACACTAAGCAGGTATAATTTGGAGACGGAACTGAAAATTACTAAGGACCTGTTGATGCTTCCAAGGGCTTCCAAAGACTGCTGTATAGAAATGAGATACGAGGATTAAATTAGTTTTGTAATCCGTAAAATTTGTAGGTTCTTTCGGTTCTTTGTTCCAATATTCTTCTTGAGATTTGCAGCTGGTATTGCTATTTGAACTGAAAAAAGCGTAAGAGTTTGTAGGTACTTGTGTTATTCCTCTACTACTCTAACTTAATGCTAGGTTTTCCGACTTTGTACCTTATCCTACCAAGAAAAAATAAAAAGAACTTATATGTTGATAATTCAATTTATTTTCTTACATTTAGAGATCCTACAACTTGTTCTATGCACAGCCAGAATCAGCTTCTCAAGGCTCTCAGTATGAGGTGAGGCTGCGTACATCCTATCGCCCTCGTCCTGGAATATATGAGAGCCCTTAAAAATTAGGATATTTTGTTATTGTCGCCTATATTAGATTGGAGAATTAATCAGTGCACCAAATAATGTTATGATGCACCTCCTTCACTACCAGCAGTGTGACCCGACAGATTTGTGTGGAACGCTAGTCAGTCTAAAAACGATAGATCGTCGGTACTATGCTTGAAGAATTGACCCTCGAGTATTGTAAATGTGACACTGGTAGTGTTCCTATTATTTCTGCTGTATATAGTACTAAAAAGTCGTAACAAAGCAGCTCTTTTAAGGAATGTGATCGATGCTTGTAATGTGGCTCATACTGGTGTGGAATCGTTCCTACATGGAAAGACTCGTGCTCTCTTGTTGACGTAGAGCCAAAACTGAACTGGAATCCAGAAGATATTCTATTGACGATTTACTCGAGTATGAGCATCAACTTCTGAAAGCTGCTGCCTATGAAGCCACTGTTTTCCGGCTTACCGTTGATGCAGCAGAGGTACATACATAATTTGTTTTTTTCACATATTTTCATAATTCAATTATTAAAATTTTGTTCATGGAAACAGCTTCTTCATACACTATTCAAATGCCCACTTCCCAATCATTTGTTTGGCTTTTTTATTCGTAGTGAGGAGAATTTTAATCAAAAGCATACAAATGATTGAGACGAAGGGAGTATTTCGAAGGCAAACTATACTACACTTGACGCACAAGTGTTTTACAGGTTGTGTCAACCAATTTTGAACTCAAACCTTGATTGGTGATTGGTGATGACCAAACTCCAAGCTGCTGTAAATGGTGTTCGTGAGCTAAAATTTGACAATATTGTGCCGGACTATGTACGAACGGCCACCAGCCTTTTAATAAGATAGCTGCACCAGACTTCATTTAGAAATGGCAGACGTGCACCAATTGTTCGATAAAATGCCTGAACCGAACAAGCTAATGTGAGCCAAACCATATGTCAAGCTGCAATGATCAACAATGAAAATACTCCACGTAAGGCGTTCAATGAATTGCCCCGTCCACATTCTCCCTTGTTACACGCTCCCACACTGGAAGTTGCCATTGTGTATGAGGGGATTAGTAGGATACATCTACAAGATGACCTTAACGAACTGAATGACCATGTAAAGTTCCGTGCACTGAATCCACTCAAGCTTCACCCATTTGGTTGATATCTTTTCAAAAGAGGCACGGTTATCGGGTTATGCATACCTCCATCTCTATTCGTTAAAGCTGATCTCCTTATGGGTGTAATACCCCAATATAAGGTTGCGCTACATGCTGGATGTTCATTGTTTCAGGTGACGACTAAGCCTTTTTCTTTTCTGTGTACTGTTACAGAAAATGTGATATTGTGTTGGTGTCAGAAGAATACTGAAGGGTTTGTGTGCTGTGTGCAATATGATGTTTGGCTCAATATTCTCCTGTGTGTGTGTTTGTTTTCGACCCCGTTTTATTTTTGCAGATGAACTCCGCAGAAATACATCTTTATACTAAGTATTTTTTTGGGGTGATAAATGAGTGGAAACCACAAGTTAACTATAAGGAGATACATAGCTGGGGTATATTATTGGTCGGATTAATTTGGCCAGAAGGATTTAAAAATACATTTCAGCTCCCATAATATTGATGCTTATTGTTTACTTCCTTCTGCTTTTTAGACACCATATATTGATAACTGTCACACCTAACAACCACTGTCATGCTGATGTGTGGAGCATCCAGTTTAGGAGTTTGAGTTCTGGTAGACTTCAGGTTCCCAGCTCCTCACTTGAATGGGTCTCATCTGGTACCCGGGTGGATTACAGGACAAATTTTGGGTTGTGACCTTGAACAACTTAGCGAGTGTCCCAAAAAGTATGGGGTGTACTATGGTTTGGAAGTTTGGCTCAAAAGGAAATGGCGACTTGTTAGGGCAAATGAGCTCTATGAATTTTCATATATGAGTTATTTAGTGTACATAAGAGTGGGATAGATCTTACGTTTTCCAACTATGAAAATGCAATTGATCAAACTAGTGAAGGTAATATAAGGTTGTGATTGGATAGTTATTCTTTTATTGTTCACTTTCAGAAGATGTCCAATGCTCTCGAAAACTTTTGTCCTGTTAAATATGCTATAAGGTTTTATCTTCCGCTTTCTGTAAGGCTCGACTTGGCAGACAACCTTGGGAACTACTTTATTCTGCATATTGCTCAAAAAGTCCTTGTCAGACTATCTTTGTCTTTGACGGTGGTGGTGGCAGCATTGGCTTGAGATGATAGAACAGCCTCAAGCATATCTTGGATTCAAGCAACCAAAGGCCAAGAGGTATGAAAACCACCAGATTTTATGTCTTTGATCCAGGAGGTTTATCAATACTAAAAGACATTGATATTCTTGACAAACCTACACACCTACACAACCTGGAAAGTGTTATCAGTAATGCTACGCCTCCCTTTAAAAATCACTTGTCTTTGATCCTTGAGGACACCATTTCAAGAGGCGGATATTGATACACACCAAACAATATTAGAAAGGGTGCTTTAATAACTTTAATTTCTATTTTACTCATCTCTCTGCTCTAGCTAGAGCTATATAAGTGAAGATAATGACCTTATGTTCTCATCCAGAATTTGCTTATTGAGAAATACGATTACCACCTTTTACCTTTATCTTTTATTCTCTCGTATTTTTGTTGTTAATAGCTTGAATTTTAGGTGAATTGTTCCACCCTATTCATCATAGATTCTAGTATTTGCAACCTATCAATCGCTGGATTGAACAGTTGCATTATTTTCCTCCATCCAACAAAAGTCGAAAAAAGCTTTATGTTCATAAATGTTTCACCTTTTTATCAGTTTTCTCTCATCTATATGTTTATCGTTGAACCATTTTACACCCTCTTCTCCTCCTCCTCCTCTTCAGAAGAAGAATACATTCTCTAACCTGAAGCTAGAACTGGGTTAACTAGCTCAGACCATGTCGATGTGTTCAATTATGAGTTACTTGAAAGGACTATTTTTTGGGTGTGAATTGCTAGAAGAATTGACCCTCGAGTATTGTAAAAGTAACACCGGTAGTGATGCTATTATTTCTGCTGTACTACTAAAAAGTCTTAACAAAGGATCTCCTTTTAGAAATGTGATCGACTCCTGTAAGTTGGCGCATTTAACTAATAGTATCAATATTGGTGTGAAACTGTTCGTTCATGGAAAGACTCGTGCTCTCTTGTTGAGGCAGAGCTGAAATTGAACTACAATGCAGAAGATATTCTATTGACTATTCACTCGAGTATGACCGCAAACGATGTTCTAAAAGCCGCTGCCTATGAAGCCACTGTTTTCGGTCCAACCATAGACGCAGCAGAGGTACATCTATAATTTGTATTTCTCACATATTTTCATCATTCATTATTAAAAGTTTGGTCATAGAAGTATGGAACAGCTTCAATACACTGTGCATATCTCTGATTTTTCCTGCTTTCCTATGATTTGCTGTCAAGATTACCCCTTTTGCTCTCTTGAGTTGTGATAACACCATATTTTACCGATTTTTAACCCGCATTTTGTATCTTATTTAGTCTAATTAATAACCCGACTTAGTATTATTCACTCACTTTCGGAATAAAATAGAAATTTAGTCGTCTTACCGACTCTTACGTTAGTTAGTGTCACTTTATATTATTTTTGGATATTGGTACTGCTTTTCTATGTTTTATATTGTAGGTATTAACTCGAGTAAGAAAAGCGTGTCGAGACTCGAGACGGATCGGGTCAATGAATGACAAAAAGAAATATAGGCGTGGCCCATCAATTACTACCTCACACTTGCCTATTCAAACCATTACATTGTTAGCCCTTTCCACTTTAATTTGGGCTTGGCACAAATACAACAAAACAAAGAAAAGAGAAGTGGGCTTCACTTGGGTGTGTCTTTTGGCAGGGGACACGAGAAGACAAGGGGAGCTCCACAATTTTTGGGGTTCTTTGGCAGCAGCCAAAAAGGAAGAAGGGAAAAGACAGAAAAAGAAGAGCAGAGAGGAGGGCGAGAGAAAAGGAGAGAACAAAAGAGAGAAGACGGAGAGAGTAGGAGTAGCAGTAGACTAGAATAGATTATTTTATCTTAGAAATTTAGACCGTCTCAATCCGTCTTACTAGATTAGATTATCGTAATTTAATTTCTTCCTTTAATTCTTCCCCAAATCTTGTAATAGTTCACTTCACTCGGATTTTGTATGAAGACTAAGATCGAAAGATTGGGTTTTTATTCAAAGTTCATATCTTTTCCGTCTCATTTATGTTAATCGGTAAAAATCTCGTCTTTCCTTCTTTGTTTACTTTTTAAATTCATATTCATTACAATGTTTTAGTAGATCTAGTTATTAGTAATGTTGAACTTAGTTAGTATTATAATTATTGTTATGTTTGTTTAATTAATCTTTGTTTTACTTTAAAGTTTTAATCTTTAGTATTTTATAATGCTTAGTATTATGTTTAAAGTAATTATTAGAATTTTAATTAGTATATCTATGATTAGTGAGTAGAATTCTCACTAGGGTTCGATTAGACCCGACTTGTTTATTTTACATGACTAGGTCTCGGTTTTTATGAATTGTTAAATAATCGGTTGAGATTGGTTAAGGGAGTTTGTATTGTTGTAGTTTTTGTGTCTTGACCTTCCTCCTTGACCCTTGTCCACCGGTGGGAACCGGTTAGGTTTGGGATTATCGTTATTTCACTTGGCTAGTTTCACCGACTTAGGTTGAACACGGGAGTGGGAACCGAGGTGGGGTGCCTTTGACCTTCAATTAGAAGCCTACCCTTGGGAAAGGGAGGGGGATAATTGGGAAATTAGATGCGGACCTAAGGACTTAGACCATCGCTAGGATACCATGGGAGTGGGTTCTAGTTGTGTCCTAAGATACCGGTTGCGAACCCGGGAGGGAGGTAATCGGGACTACTTGTATTGACTGCGAACCCGGGAGGGAAGCGGGAGATACCTTGAGGCGTTTTCCTCTTAAACCGATTGCTTGACAACTAATTAAAAAGAGACTTATGAATGTGAAAGAAACTTGTTGGTGGTGTAATCGAGCCCTAGGCCTTTCTTATTGTTTAGACCATTATTTTTATTACTTGTTTAGTTAGTTTAGTTGACTTATTTAGTTTTTAGTTTAGTTACTTAGCTTAATATCAATTCTTTCATGATTTGCGTAGCTAGCTTATAATTTAAGATGAACTTGTACTCAATCCTTGACCTCTCTGTGGATCGACCTCGACTACCGCTACTACATTAGTAGTTGAGTTTATAAATTTTGTTTTGACCGGGGTAAGGCGACAAAAAACCCCGCGTCAAGTTGCTTAATATAAAATTCCCCATGCTTTGCTATGTTACTCTTCTTTAATTAAAAATACTCGAGTGTGTGTCCAGAGTTATACTCGGCTATCTTGATGAAATCCGCCATATTTTTCTAATAAAATAAAGTTGTCAAGTGTTGGATACGGGTATTTGTCGAAGAGGGATAGTGGAGTGATTAATATACGTGCCTTACCATTAAAAATTTGTTTAAAAGTCAACCAGTTTAATAAGTTATCATAAATGAAGCATAGTGGAATCCTCCTAAATTAGGCAATCAGACTTTTGGTCAACAGAAGAAGAAAATCATCAGAATTAAGGAGGAAGAGGGATATCAAATTTTACTGGTATATCTATTTCCTTCATGCCCTTTAATGTCCTTAAGTATAATTTTCCATTTTTCACTTTGCTTATATCTTTTCCTTGATGCCCTTCAAATGCTCTCCAAAGTAAGCACTAGCTAAACTAAAGATTGCAAAAAACGCGATTGATCAAATTTTTCGTGAACTACTTTTTTATGGTAAATTCCTGCCTGGGGTAAAATGTTAGTTAAACATTTTGATGAATTGGGCTGTTCAGCATTTGATTCCTGATTCGGAATTATTATTTTAATTTGCTTAATTACTGTGCTTGCGTCAGGTTGTTCGAGTGAATTGAGTTTGTAGCATACTTTTTTGAATTTTGAGTAAATTTCATTGATGAGGTGTTATTAGGGCTGAACAAAAATATACGATACGGCTTTAATATACGGATACGATACGGTATACAGTTTTAATTACACGGATTTCCGGGTGCACGATACGGATTTCCGGGTATACGATACGGTTTTTTTAAAAAACCGTATCGGGTCCGGGTCGGGGAAAATCAAAACCGGGTATACGGTTTTTGACACGGTTTAATTAAAAATAACAAAAAATAAGTTGTATGTGAAACTTTGGGTTTAATATGTACTATTTGTGTGAATCTTTGTGGGTTAATTGTTGAATGTGAAACTTGCAATGTATGTAACTACTTTTTGAGTGTCAAAGTTTTATGTGAAGAGAGAAAGTTTGCATTTTGGCATCTTATAACTAACTTTGCAAGTAGTTCTATTTCGTAATAATAGGCCTATTAGATTATATGGGCATTCTAGTAATGGGCCGTAACTAATTTTGTGAAATCAAATTTTGAGTTTTGACCATTATTAATTAAACCGGATCCGGGTATACGGTTTTCGGGTACCCGGTTTAACCGGGTATACGGAAACCGGGTACCCGGTTAAACCGGGTCGTATCCGGGTATTAATTTTTGGCCTTAGCAAAACCGGGTACCCGATACAGTTTTACCCGGTTTTGCTCACCCCTAGGTGTTATGTTGATTTAAATATGAAAGCTGATTTTGTGTATGATGTTTTTTTTTAGTATAAGTTGCTAGGGAGCTGAGAGATCCTCTGTCCCATTTGATATATCATCTCAGATCTCACTCGCTTTTCGTTTTGACACATTACTTCTCACTTCAATGTAAAAAATACAAATTAAAAAGTAATAAACTATACTATCTTGGTGATGTGCCGGAAGTGGCCGGGAGGGGTTGGAACACAGGATGGGATACATGATCTGGCTGTAAGGGGAAGGGGTTCATGTTGTAAGGTATGACTGTATGGCTACTAAGCACTTCTCTCAAAAATCCGAGTGGTACGAGAAAAGTGATAAACCACCCGGATATCTAGTGATTCCCTGGAAAATGTGCATTACAAACATGGTTATTCCTCTTATTTTAGCATGCATTACGTTTTCACTATTTCAGGTAGATTCTTGTAAAGGCCATCTGTCAAACTTGGTAAACGTGTAGAAGGCTCGCTAAGTGAGAATTGCTCGGATAGGATCAGTAGTTTACCTCATGATCTTCTTGGTCACATACTTTCGTTACTGCCAACAAGGTGCGCTGTGAGCACTAGTATTCTTTCAACGAGATGGCGATATCTTTTTATGCTGACGACTTCGCTTTCTTTTGATGATGCATCATGTCTTGGTCAGCCGGGTGCAAATGAAAGAGTAGAAGCATCTGGAAGATTTAAGGAGTTTGTTGATAGAGTTTTGGAATTGCACCAAATCTCACCTATACATAAATTTAGTCTAGTCTGCAAAGACACCTATGATGCTTCAGTTCTTAACCGATGGTTTAGTTACGCGTTACGAAAGGGTGTTCGAGAGCTTCACTACCATCTATCTGACCAATGTGATTGTGCTCCTGACTATGATGGCTTCTTCATGTGTGAAACACTAGTGAGTTTGAAAATGATAGGTCATTGGCACTATGGTATCGAAATCCCTCGATTAGCCTGGTTGCCAAAACTGAAGGTCCTTCGTCTAGATCGCATCGTATTCCTTGGAAAGATTGTTTTCTAGCTGTGAATTGCTTGAAGAATTGACTCTCAGAAATTGCGAGTGTGATTTTGATGGTCATGTTATTCATCACACTAAAATGCTTAAAGTTCTAACAATAGAACATTGTTGGTTTGTGCTGGGTACATTTGAGATTGATGCACCTAATCTGAATTATTTAACTTACAGTTCAAATGTTGGTGTAAACATTGTTCCATCGTGGAAATACTCCCGTTCTTTTGTCAGGGCAGAGCTATCTTTCAAGTGCAGTACATTTGATGATTTTGATACTAATCGATTGTTCGTCCGTCATGATAATCGATTTAGTGAGATTGTTGTTCGATTTAGTAAAATTGTTGTTGTAATTTTTTAATTTTTTTTGGCGAATTAGTTGTATTTGATTTTGGGAAAATTAGAGATGAGAGAGAGAGGAGAGATAGAGAGTTTAAGTGCATAAGGGCATTATCGCCTTTCGTAATGAAAACGTCATCGATATTTCCTAAAATGTCGTCGATGTTAACCAGCCCCTTATTTAATTACTGTTTCCATTTTTGGGCGTATCATTAATTTGTCTACCTTTCTACCTCAAGAAGACACTTCATGAGTAATTTGATCTAGAATTGTTTTCTTGTCATTCAAAATCACTAATTATAGATGGTTCCCTTAAGTTTTTGTGACAAAAGTAAAGTTAAACAAATGATGGAAGGGAATAATATAAAATTGACGAGAACACCCTCGCAAGTTGCACTTTCACCTTTTTAAGCGCAAAAACCTTTCCATCTTCTTCATATACATTCCAAGCTAAAAACATCTTCAAATTAAACTTCAGTACACATAGCACAATAAAGTTATCAAGGTAATTTCATTTTTATCTCATTTATCTTGTCTATCCATTTTATTTTCTGAATATATTATTGTCATATTTTGAATATTGTATAACTCAAATAATAACTATATTCTGAGGTATTTTTTTTTATTTTTTTATATACAATGTTGATCTTGCATGCAATGACAAAGTTCATACCATAATAAGCTTGTTTATTAAGCTTGCTAAAAACCCAATTGATCAAATGTGTCTTTGACTATTTAATTCTATGGTAAAATGTTAGCTCAACAACTAGGTTATATTGATAATCACATATTCTTATTTGTGACGACTCACACCCGTTTTAAATAATGTTAAAAAATGAACGGGGTTTTAGCTTGTGACTGTCACAATGAAGACATGCTCATTAGTGATTAGGGTTGTTTGTTATTGGATTGATTAATTACTGTACTTGCATGAGGATTTTCTTGTGATTAAATGATCAAATTACTTTCTTAAATTCATATAGTAAATGCTGTGAGTTTGTGTAGTATGTTTGATATAGAGTTTGGCAAGTTCGAGTGGGAAAAAGAAAGGAGTTGAGTAATAGAATATAATATAATATATGAGCCTTAACAATCACCTTAAGGTTTTGGTTGAGATGGTTCATCTATCGTGGTATCAGAGACAGTGTGACCAAAGATCACGAGATCAAACTCTGGCAGCCTCCAATATCGCACAAACTCACCAAGTGGAAAACCCAGCACATGATAAATACGGGGTTCGGATGTTTTTCGAGTCAAGCAGTTTCGGTTATTTTGTGTTCGGGTCAATTTTTACGAGAAAAAAAAAGCACGTTTAGTAATATTACCTATTTTTAGTTTAACTTTGATAATTCGCTCTTTATTTTAACTTAAATAATATCAAGTGTGCATATTAGTTAGTCATTTTAATTTTTTTTGTTTGATTAGAGTTATATTTTGTTGAGTCATTCAAGGTCGTCATGTGGTTTTGGATCGAGTCATTTCGGGTCTGGTCAGTCTCAAGTCAACAAAGTTCGGGTCATGTTCGGGTCGGGTCAATTTCGGTTTGGGTCAATTTTGGGTATCGGGTCGGGACAATCAGGTCGTTTGCCAGGTCTAACTCGTCTCATCTCATCGGGAAAGGAATGAGTATATATGGTTAAGCTCGGTAACATAACCATACTCAAAAGTCCCATTTGCAAGTGCCCGATATGCTGGTTGATTTCTAATAATGGGCGAGGAAAGTGTTAACCAGCAGCATTTCTATTGATTCTTTATAAATAATGTACATTACAAGCATGTTTATACCATATTTTAGCCTTCAATCCTGCATTGCATTGTTACAGGTAGAGTGATCCTGTAAAGACAATGACACCGCCTATGAAGCTTGGTAAACATGTAGATGACTCGATTAGTGGCGATTGTTTGGATAGGATCAGCAGTTTACCGGATGAACTGCTTGGTCTCCTGCTCTCCTATCTGCCAACAAAGTGTGCCGTGAGAACAAGTACTTTATCAACGAGATGGCGATACCTATTTACTTTAACGGATAATCTTTCTTTTGATGATGCACCATGTTTTGGGCTTCGGGGAAGAAATGAGGTTATAGAAGCAACTCGAAAGTTTAAGTTGTTTGTTGATAAAGTTTTGGAATTGCACCAAATCTCACCCATCAAGAAATTTACTTTACTATGTAAATGCACCTATGATTATTCCGATTTGAATCGCTGGGTTAATGTTGCATTACAAAAGGGTGTTCAAGAGCTTCACTATAAGCTTCATGGTCAGGGTGATTATTGTTTTCCCAAGGGCTCCTTCAAGTGTGAAACGCTAGTAAGTTTGAGAATATCAAGTTTTCACAATTTATTCCGAACTCCTCCATCAGTCTCGTTGCCGAATCTCAAGTATCTTAATCTGGATGGGATCATATTTATTGATTTTAATTCTATGGAAATATTGTTTTCTAGCTGTGAATTGCTTGAAGAATTGACTCTCAAGTCTTGCGCCTCTGACGCTCATGGTCATGCTATCTATTGTACTGGAAAACTCAAAGTTTTAACAGTAGCCCGGTGCAGCTTTCGACTCGGTACATTTGAGATTGATGCCCCTAATCTGGCATATTTAACTTGCAGTTCAAATATTGGTGTAAAAATTGTTCCGTCGTGGAAATATTCGTCCTCTTTTATCCAGGCAGAACTAAGCTTTATGTGCTACACATATGATGACTTTTTTGCTAGTGAGGATTCAGTCGAGTATGACCGTGAACTGATAAGAGCCGCAGCTGATAAAACCACAAAATTATCTTTTGAAATGGACTCACAAAAGGTATGTGCTACACATATGATGATTTGTATCTCCCATTTCATCAAGGGATCTCACTAGTGGCGAGGCAGGGGTTCAATGTATGAAGCCTAACACTTTGCTAACTTGCAGCACATAGTACCGTACATTATTTGCATTAAGGGTAATAACTAATACTATTAGGAGTTAAGAGAGGAATTACGTCCCATAATTCCTAGTATTTAGTTTAGTAATAAGTTGTTTTTAAGTAACGACTCTTGGTGTGACTTAAGTTATGGATTGGTCTTGTATAAATACCGCAAGCTGAATGAATGATATGAAAGAAGCAATTTCAATCAAAACAATATCATTATCTAAAATTTATCATGGTATCAGAGTCTCTCGCTCTTGAGGCCTAAAATAAAGCTTCCGCTACCTCGCCGGTGGGTTACAATGTAAGAAACCTACCGGCGGGATGTCGGTTAAAATCTGTCAAATTTTTCTTTAGTTTTAAAAAAAAAAGTACCAAAAGTATGTTCCCTTCTTTTGTCAGCCATTCGTATTTGTAATGGTACCAAAAAAAAAAGAAAAACAAAAGATGGTGTTATGTTCTTGCTCAGGCTATTGAACGTTTTGCAAGAGTATGATTGCAGCTTGCAAATTGATGCAAGTTGAAGGGTCTGTTTGCTAGTTGGAGTTTGCTAACCGTAAAGTGTGAGTGTATGTTATTTACTCGATCAAATTCGAGTTATGTTCAAAATCTAGCTCTCCTCGTTGTTGTGAGACGAGGCGTATCCAATATCAATATCTTTATGTCGTATGACATGAGTATTTATTTATATGAGTGGGTACGTTGTTACCCCTCCGTACGTACTACCGAGTTACGCAGTTTATGTCATGAGACATGGCTTATATGAGCGGGTAGATTACCCCTCCGTATGTACTGGCGAGTTACGCACTTATCTTGATTGGCGAGTTGATTACGCACTTATCTTGACTGGCGAGTCGGTTACGCACGGCGATTTACGCACCGATGAGAAGAAGATAATGAAGACGAAGAAAAGTCGACATTTTTTTCTTATATTTTAAAACTATTGTTTCTAATTTTCAAACTCATGATAAGTCGGTGACTTACCATAAGTTTGCGGGAGGGTATTAGGAGTTAAGAGAGGAATTACGTCCCATAATTCCTAGTATTTAGTTTAGTAATAAGTTGTTTTTAAGTAACGACTCTTGGTGTGACTTAAGTTATGGATTGGTCTTGTATAAATACCGCAAGCTGAATGAATGATATGAAAGAAGCAATTTCAATCAAAACAATATCATTATCTAAAATTTATCGAATACGCAATGACAGCTACCTCACAATTAACAGTTTATGAAGTCATTTTACTTTATTCTATTAGAAACCATCCGGAGTCAGAGAAAATAGTGAGTCTCCGGGTTCATTGAAAATGGAAACATATTTTTAACACTCGTGCTATTAAAATTAAATGTTATGGTGCAGACTCTTCACACGCTGGGTGACGAGGAGCAAATGCCTGATTTTCCTAACCTGTCAAGATTACAGCTATCAGACTGTCCTTATGATTCATGGAAATATCTGACAAGCTTGATTGACAAATCTCCTCGACTTGAATCTGTCATCTTTGGATCGGTTAGCATCAATTTGTGCTAGGCTATCTTACACAAGAGCGTGTAAAACGGATGTTTTTATTATCCCTTTTTTTTCTAACTTCATGAATTTTTGTTATCCAGGGATTTCATTGCTGCCAGTGTTTAACAGGGCATTACTTTCCGGATCAATGCGCCTGTAACTACCAGTCACCTTCAGACATCCCACTAGAGGCTCTGGTCCCTTTTTCATGTCATGCCCGAGTGATTGAAGTGCATGAGTTTTGTGGGCATAAGAATTCCTTGTCGCTTATGGGGCATCTTCTTAGAAATGCAAGTGTTCTTAAGAGGCTGATGGTCTTTACAAGATGCCATTTTAATCCGAATCAGGAGGAGGAGCTGAAGATTATCACTAACTTGTTAATGCTTCCAAGGGTTTCGATAGATTGCCGTCTAGAAATAAACAAGGTTGACAAGAACGTCCCTAACTTTCATTGGATGTCGTATGTAGAACCTCCTCAGTAGTTATAAATGTGGAGCGAAAGGGAGCCGCCAATTTCCCTCATTTTGATGGATATGAGAGTAAACAGAAGACCAAATTTTCCTCCCTCCTACCAAAATCGAAAGATATGGAAACTAGCTATATGTTCAGTATTGTTGAACCATTCTACCATTTTCTCATAGCTATTATATATGTTTATCAATGTTGAACCATTTTATGCATTTTAATCCTCGTCTTCGTCTTCATCTTCGGCGTCGTTGTAGACATATACCATAAGTCCATAACTATGTGTTTACTGGTCTAATTTGGCAATTTTAATTCAAGAGAAGTAAATCTTTGTCTTCATCTTCAGAGAGTTAATTAATTCTAAAAACAACTATGTGTGACCGCCTTAAGTTAGCTAACCTAAGACCTCTTGACTCGAAATTTAAATCAACTTCCTGATCTTCAACTAGTACTCATTTCATAGGTTTGGTGACCTTTTTTCCAGCCCTCTAGTATTGTAAATGTGATGCTATTATGTCTGTTGTACTACTAAAAAGTCCTTCGTGGAACGGTGTCATACTCTCTTGTCAAGGCAAAGCTGTTGTAACAGATTTAGATTGCTAGGCTCACCCTATGTGTCGCACAATAGTTTACAGAAGATACGATACTGGAGGTTATAAGGCTGCTGCTTATAAAGCCACTGCATTACGTCTTATGATTGGCGCAACAGAGGTACGATCACAATTGGTATTGAGGTACATATATAACTGTCATGCTTTTAGTGTTTTACTTCTTACAACTCAAATTATACCTAAATTATGCTGTATTTTTTTTGTTTAAGCTCAAGTTATTTAATTAGTACTTTTTTTCATGGTAAATTCTTGCATGAGGTAATAAAGTTAGCTTAATAACTGGATATAATTTCCATTGTTTGAGGCTTTACATACTTGATTACCATGCTTGCTTGAGATCATACTTTTGTGATTTGGGTATTCTGTCTATGTTGGAAGAGGAAAGCGGTGCTTAATTACCGTGCTTGCTTAGTTACCATCTCATGTTTCACTCGCTTTGAGATCATACTTGTGATTTGAATACTGTCTATGCATTACATTTCAGGTAGAGCTCAGCAAAGACCCTGAGACCATATATGAAACTCAGTAAACATGTTGAAGGCCCGAAATTGTTTGGATAGGATTAGTAGATTCCTGATGAGCTGCTTGGTCACATACTTCTGTTTCTACCATCAAGGTGCGCCGTGAGCACAAGTACTCTATCGACGAAATAGCGGTACTTTTTTACTTTAACGGCTTGTCTTTCTTTTGATGATACACCTTATTTTGCTCATATGGAAAGAAATGACATGAGACAGTAGAGACACAGCGCAAAGCTTTAAGGAGTTGTCTGATTATTAAGAATCCAAAGGAACATAAAAAAATGCCTACTGATTAGAAACAAGTTCCTGACCCAAAAAAGGATAATCAGTAAAACCCAGAACAGGATCATGAGTATAAAATGTAGACCTATCATACTTATTTAATGGTGCATTAGCCCTAAACCTCTCAACTAAATCAGGATTAGATATAAACAGTCTTCCATAAGCCACTAAATCAGCTTTCCCCTGAGCCACATCCTCCATCCCAAGCTCCTTCGTGTAGCCGCCGCTACTAACAAACACCCCATCATAAGCCTCTCTTATTTTCAGCAACAGTTGAGAGTCAGCCAATGCTTCTTCGGCCGTCTTAGCCAGAGTCCCTTGAGCTGTGAATCGCGGCTGTGTCACATGGAGGTAGGCTAGCCTTGAGTTGAGCTCGATTTGGAGATTGTTTAGTTTGTCAACAACGGCTAACCCGAGGGCTAGTGGGTTTGGATCAGTTGCGTCAAAGTGATCTATTGCTGGTGATATTCGGACGCCTACATTGGCTGGGCCTACGGCTTGTGCTACTGCTTGGACTACTTGGAGTAGGAACCTGAGTCTGTTTTCGAGTGATCCACCGTATTCATCTGTTCGGTCATTGATTGCTTCCTTTGTGAATTGGTCGATTAAGTAACCATGTGCACCATGGATCTCCACACCATCGAAACCAGCACGCATAGCATTGAGAGCGGCCTGGCGATAGTCATTGACCACCTCAAAGATTTGAGGAATGGTCAAGGCTCGGGGAACAGAACAATGAGCGTGTGAATCATCAGGCTTCAGTAAGCTCCATTTGTTTGAAACTGCTTCATTTGTTGACGATATTGGTGCACCTCCCTCTGGTTGGTACTCTGTACATACATATTCATTATTAACTCGATCACTTTCTCACCAATGACTAAGCGAATAAGGGACCGACCGTCAATGTTGATTGGGTCGAGTTTGTAATGATATAAGACGATGTTAGATTGATATTCAAATAAACTACCATTATGAGAGACACGACCAACGTGCCACAATTGACAGAAAATGATAGCACCCTTAGCATGGACTGCATCAACCACTTTCTTCCATTTTTCTACATGCTCTTCTTTGTAGATTCCCGCACAATGTGGAAATCTGAACGTATCACAAAATTTCGTTCAAAAAAGAGAGCGACGATTTTGGTATAAAATAAAGACGAGAAAAGAAGAGTACGTACCCGGAAGCGGTTTGAGAAATGAGGGAGCCTTCAGTGATGAGGAAGCCACCAGGAGTTGAACGTTGAGTATAGTACTTAAGGAGTGCTTCATTTGGCATTTCATCTATTGCTCGACATCTTGTCATTGGTGCCAATACTATTCTATACATTATTTTTTTATACTTATAATTAAATTTAAATTATAATCACATAATCAATTCAAATAAAATAAACGTACAAATTTTGATACCATGATTAAAATTGTAGAGCTTAAATACATATCACATGAACTAAAGTAAAAATTGTGTTAATAAATACTTTCTAGTTACAAAGGTTCTCATTGTTATTTCTTTGTCATTTTAACATTTTTAACACAATTTTTTTTTAAAACCCCATTAATACAATTTCTTGCTTAGCTTCTTTACCTATCACATGTTGTCAAGATACCTAATTTATCATAATAAAGTACATGTTCTATATTTATTTATTACTTTGTATATCCTTGACAAATAGTTGGTGGTATCTCTTTAGACATATGTTTTATCGGTTTTAAAATTAAAATGATTAAATATCACCCACTTAGATAGGACAAGTCATTTTTATAGTCTTTAGACACACTATGTTTTATCCCATCCTTTTTTACCTGACTTGTTTTAAATTTAAGCGAATATATTAAATTTAAGCAAGAAATTGTGAACTAATAATGCAAAAAAAAAATTATAGGAATAAGTTATCCTTAAAGAAGACCAACCATCATCTTTCATGTTTCCAAAATCATAGAGCTTACCCAAAAGAAGAAGAAAAATGAATATGAAATTTCTTATTTTCTTATATCTCAAATATTATATTGACGCAATTTTATCGTATTAGTTTTTTTGTATACATTTGATTAAAATAACTATTACAAAAAAAAGCAAAAAGGAAAAACATACCTATGCGAAAGGTCGAATTTGCCCAACTTAAAAGGAGAAAAAAGATCGGGTGTTCCAATAATCTTAGTTGCAACTTCCATTGCCATTTTCACAAAGAATTAGAATATTGTTTTTCAATTACTTGAATTTACTTAAAATTTAAGAGAATTTGAAAATGAGTTGTGTGAAAAAATTAGAAGAAGAAAGAAGGTTTATATAGGGTTCCTAAAAGTTAATGTTTGGAGGGTCCAACACAAAGAGTAAGGCAATATATGTTTAAATGTGTAGGAATATGTGTATCAAAATTCTCGGTAAAAATTCTCAGTAAAAATAACATGCATAGAATTCATGAATATATGTTTAAATGTGTAGGATATTTGTTG
Organism: Heliosperma pusillum; assembly: GCA_022085475.1. Taxonomy (NCBI): domain Eukaryota; kingdom Viridiplantae; phylum Streptophyta; class Magnoliopsida; order Caryophyllales; family Caryophyllaceae; genus Heliosperma; species Heliosperma pusillum. Next base: position 63,620 of record JAIUZE010070559.1, on the reverse strand, counting down.
ATATTCGTAAATGGGTTTAAGAGTTCAAATGTGCATTGACCAAATAAAATTAAATAAGGAGTAATTAAGTTTCACCGTATTCACTTCTTTTCATTGATTCACATGTACACTTTATTCTCATTGGTGCATTGAACAAAATTGTACGGAGTTTATATACTTGATTTACAATGGTCGAAGTAATATTTATGTTAGGAAATGCACACATTCTCATCGAAGACGGCATATATCCATTTTTCAATGAAAATATGTCGGATTTGTTCTCATAAGAAAGCAAGTGGAAGGGTAAGTGGGGATTCATTTACTTCCTCACTTGTCCTCCCACTTGCCTCCTTGTGAAAGTGAATCTGATCCGTCTTTATTGAAGATGAATATTATTATCCGTCTTTAATGAGACTTAATGTATGCATTAAGGTCATGTTCTTTCTGATTTTTTAAAGCTGAACTGAATAGAGCAGAACTGAACTGAATAGAGCTGAACTAAATGGAGCTGAACTGAACTTAATGAATTTGAACTGAAATAAGCTTCTTAGAGCTGAAATAATAATAATAATAATAATAATAATAATAATAATAATAATAATAAATATAATAATAAAAACAACAAAAATAAGAATAATAATAATTACTATTATAATAATAATCATAATGATTATGATAATGATATAGTTGATATCATTAATCTTAATAATAATATTAGTAAATAGTAATAGTAGTATTAATATCAATATTATCTATTTTGATAGTCATAATAACATTCATATAATAATAATAATAATAATAATAATAATAATAATAATAACATTCAGGTATTGTGGATTCTGGTCCTACTTTCGACGATGCCTTGCGGGTGTTCTCTGAGACTACAGGTTCTTCCTTTTTACGTGATCCTAGTGAAATCGCTGCCCCTAAACTTATGAAGAAACTGGCAGATATATATTTTGCGAGGATTGCTGCTACTGCGGAATCTGTATTCTCTTTGACACCGCGTCAGCTTGCGTTATGGAAGTCTCAGCAGGGTGCCCACGCCTCTGATTGGTTGCGCGCGGTTCCTATCTCTGGGTTGGGTCAGACTATGAACCGGAGGACTTACCGTAGTGTGTTGGGGTATCGCCTTGGTGTCCCGTTATTCACGGTCTCTAGGCCTTGTCCTGCTTGCTCTCGGGTTTTTGCTGATGATGTGTATGGGGACCACGTTGTTTCTTGTACTGGTACTGTGGGGGTTAAGCATCAACATAACCTCGTTCGTGACACCTTATTCGACATTTGCTATAGGTCTGGTATTTCTTCGGGCAAGGAAGTTGATATCGGTTTGGTTGACGGGCATGGCGGATCTCTTCGTCCGGCGAATTTGCTACTTTATTCGTGGGACAGAGGGCGTGATGTGTGTGTTGATTTGACAGGGTCTTCCCCCTTGACTCAGACTGGGTTTCTGATTTTGTGCCGGGACGGGTTGTTGCTGATGCTGCTCAGCGCAAATGTACTAAGTATAGGGATTTATGCGCGACTGCTGGCTATGGTTTCCTACCCTTCTCTTTCTCTTCGCTTGGGGAGCTGGGCTCGGATGCTGTTAACTTGCTCAAGCGGATCCAGAAGTTCTCGGTATCTCAGGATGCTGGGGCTCGGGTGGCCGCTTATATCTTTACTAGGATTAGCTTTGCTATAGCTAAGGGGATGGGGGCTCAGATTGTCTCTCGGCTCCCCACCAACTTCATGTAAACTTTTCATTTTATTTTATTTTAATGAAAGCTGCGCGCATCTTATTATTAAAAAAAAAAAAAAAAAAAAAAAATAATAATAATAATAATAATAATAATAGTAATAGTTGTACTATGCTTTTTTGGCATCCCGTTTGCAGTCTGCTGCTTTGCAAGCTAAGTTACTACGGCCTTCTGTTATTGTGGATGTTGGTCCTACTTTTGATGATGCCTTACAGGTGTTTTCGGAGACTACAGGTTCTACTTTTTTACGTGATACTAGTGAAATCGCTGCCCCTAAACTTATGAAAAAATTGGCAGATATATATTTTGCAAGGATTGCTGCCACTGCAGAATCTGTTTACTCTTTGACACCACGTCAGCTTGCATTGTGGAAGTCCCAGCTTGGTGCCCACTCCTCTGATTGGTTGCGTGCGGTTCCTATCTCTGGGTTGGGTCAGACTATGAACGGGAGGACTTACCGTAGTGTGCTAGGATATCGTATGGGTGTTCCTTTATTCGTGGTATATAGGCCTTGTCCTGTTTGCTCTCGGGTTTTTGCTGATGATATTTACGGGGACCACGCTGTTTCTTGTACTGGCACTGTGGGTGTTAAGCATCGGCATAACCTCGTCCGTGACACCTTATTCGACATCTGCTATAGATCTGGTATTTCTACGGGCAAGGAGGTGGATATCGGTTTAGTTGACGGACAGGGCGGCTCTCTTCGTCCTGCGGATTTGCTGCTCTATTCTTGGGACAGAGGACGTGACGTGTGTGTTGATTTGACTGGGTCCTCTCCCTTGACACAGACTGGGATGACCGATTTTGTGCCGGGACGGGTTGTTACTGATGCTGCGCAGCGCAAGTGTGCTAAGTATAGGGAGTTGTGCGAGGCTGCTGGTTACGGTTTCCTACCCTTCTCATTCTCTTCGCTTGGGGAGTTGGGTTCGGATGCTGTTGACTTGCTGAAGCGGATCCAGAAATTCTCGGTATCTCAGGATGATGGGGCTCGGGTGGCCGCTTATATCTTTACTAGACTTAGTTTTTCTATAGCTAAGGGGGTGGGGGCCCAGATTGTCTCTCGGCTCCCCACCAATTTCTTGTAAACTTTTCATTTTATTTTAATGAAAGCTGCGCGCATCTTATAATAATAATAATAATAATAATAATAATAATATCTTTCCATTTGGGAGTTGCAAATCAGAGAGTTCCATCCTGAGAGCCTCAGGAGTATCATCATTACCAGAGATAGATGTGTTATCCAGCTTGGAGGCGTCCAGAAAGTCAAGGAGCTTCTGAATGCTTGCTCTAATCATCATAAATTTTACATCTACTTATAATATTTAAATTTACTTATACTTATATATACACACCATTATATTATTTTGGATCATTTGTCAAACACTCCCTTTTATATATGATTTTTTGCGAAACACCGCCTATTATTACAAAATTTGTACACACTCCCTTATTAATCCCTTTTTATGTCTAATACTCCCAAACCAGTGAGAGAAACTCAATTTCCGTCATTTTGCTTTATTTGGCACGTGTGAAGAATCTTTCATCTTCAAAATCCTTTCATGGAAATATAAGATGTGAGATGATGTATTATTGAATGTGTAAGTTTACAATTGAATGCTATGGTATATATACTAGTGCTCTAGGTTAAAATACAAGGATGTTGCTATAATTACAATATATGATTGTGTAAATAAGTTTAGTTGTATTTCCATTTAAGTGGATTCTTGCTTAGTAGAGAAAGATGTGGGAGATATGGAAGATATGGGAGATATATGGTTAATACGCCCCCGCAAGATGGACGTCGTTGAGAGGAGGCCGATCTTGTCTCGTAGGTCATGGAAGCGTTGTTTTGGTAGTGGTTTGGTAAGAGCGTCAGCGAGTTGGTCTTTGCTTGCAACGTGTTGTATGCGAATGTGACCAAGTTGTAGTTGTTCCCGGACGAAGTGAAAGGAGAGCGCCATGTGCTTCATTCTTGAGTGGAAGACGGGGTTTTTGGCATACATAGTGGCTGACATGTTGTCGCAGTATAGGGCTGGTGGTTTGGTGATGATGATGTGAAGTTCGGTAAGAAGATTACGTAGCCAGAGGAGTTCAGTGGTGACGACAGCTACTGCGCGGAATTCGGCTTCTGTAGTGGATAGTGCAAGGCCTCGTTGCTTTTTGGAGGACCAGGAGATAGGGTTGCGACCTAGATAAACGATGTATCCAGTGGTTGAGAGGTAGTTGTCTTTATCACCTGCAAAATCAGCATCACAGAAAGCATGTAAGCACAAAGGAGAGGTGCGATGAAGTTGAAGACCAAGATTTTGGGTGTCTTGTAGGTAGCGAAGTAGTCGTTTTAATGCGGACCAATGGTTCGACGTAGGGTGGTGGAGAAATTGTGCAAGGCGGTTGACTGTGAATGCAATGTCTGGTCGCGTAAGGGAGAGATATTGAAGGCTTCCTACTATAGTGCGGTAGCCCGAGTGGTTGTGGATGGGTTTATTATCTTCACGAATGAGATGAGAGTCGGTTGCTAGAGATGTGGTGTTGGGTTTGGCGTCGGACATATGGTATTTTAGAAGGAGATCATGGATGTATTTGGTTTGATTGAGAAGAAGACCAAGATGGTTAGGAATGACTTCAATGCCTAAGAAATAAGAGAGGGGACCAAGGTCTTTGATGGAGAAGCGAGTGGCTAAGTGATCAATAAAGCGGTTTAAATGGTTGTTCGATGGTCCTGTGACGATGATGTCATCGACGTAGACAAGCATGTAGATGCATATGTCATTGGTTTTGAGAATGAAGAGAGAATGGTCAGAAAGTGATTGTTTGAAGCCATAGGTTAGAAGATAAGTCTTGAGTTCGGTATGCCATGCTCGAGGAGCTTGTTTTAAGTCATAGATTGCTTTGTTGAGTTTGCATACGTAAGTTGGTTTAGATTCGTCGACAAATCCTTGAGGTTGCGCCATATAGACATCATCGGTGAGAGTGCCTTGTAGAAAGGCATTGTTGACGTCGAGTTGACGAAGGGACCATGAGTGGGTGACGGCAAGGGAAAGGACAAGGCAAACCGTGGTGGGTATGACGACGGGACTAAAGGTTTCATTGTAGTCAATGCTAGGTCGTTGGTGGAACCCTTTGGCAACCAGCCTGGCTTTGTGTTGTTTGAGGGATCCATCGGGGTTGTATTTTATTCGATAGACCCATTTGCAGCCAATTATGTTGGCAGAGGAATGACTAGGGGCAAGGGACCATGTGTTGTTACGAACTAGGGCTTGGAATTCGTCATTCATGGCTCGTCGCCAATGTTGAGATAGTAGTGCTTGTTTGACAGTGGTAGGAAGTGAGGTGGTTGTAGTGTGGACAAGGTTAGCATATTTTGGATTGGGTAAGCGGATATTGTGGTCAAGGCGGGTGACAATTGTTCGTGGAGGGGGAGGTGGCCGTGTAGGTTGAGACGAAGGATTCGTGGTAGGAAGTTTCGTGGGTGATGGAATAAGAGCGTTGGTGGTGGAAGTGGGTGATGGAATAAGAGCGTTGTCGGTGTTGGTCATGGTGAGGCTACGGTTGACAGTGGGTGTGGGTATGAATTTGAAGGTGGCGGAGCGTGGACTGAGAGGTGAGGAGCGTGGTTTGAGGGATCTATGATGGTCTCTCGATACCATATAAGATGTGAGATTTTGTATTATTGAATGTGTAAGTTTACAATTGAATGCTATGGTATATATACTAGTGCTCTAGGTTAAAATACAAGGATGTTGCTATAATTACAATATATGATTGTGTAAATAAATTTAGTTGTATTTCCATTTAAGTGAATTCTTGCTTAGTAGAGAAAGATGGGGGAGATATGGAAGATATGGGAGATATATGGTTAATAGGAAATATGTGACAAGCCTGCTCGACAAATCTCCTCAACTTGAAATGGTCATCTTTGAATCGGCTAGCATCAATTAAGTATGCCCTTGTTAACTCTATAAGTATTTGGTGAGGGATTTTTCTCACTTCACCAGTTCTTCTTTTTGCAGGGTCTTCATCGCTGCTTCTTTGATCCCGTATATCCTCCATGTGAACCTCTGTTCCCTTTTTCATGTCATGCTCAAGTGATCGAAGTACGTGACTTTTGTGGCCATAAGGGTTCACTACTATATCTAGGGCATCTTCTTAAACGTGCAAGAGTCCTGAAGAAGCTGATCATTCATAAAGGCTGCTGTCGTAATTTGGAGAGCGAGCTGCCGATTAGCAAGAATGATGTATTGATGCTTCCAAGGGCTTCAAGTGGCTGTTGTATAGAACTAAAATACTGTAACAACTCCATGTCCTGTCATTAATTTATCCCTCGATATATAGAAGCTATCAAACTGATTGTTGATAAGCTAATTTAGAAACAAAAAATTACCGGTAGTTCAGCATTTGATTGTGGATTTATAATTTCCGTTGTTTGAGGCTATATTTGCTTAATTACCGGTCCCTGCTTGAAATCAAACTTGTGATTTTAGCGTACTGTCTATGTTGGAAGAGGAATGCGGTGCACATTTACCGTGCTTGCGTAGTAGTTACCATCTGATGTTTCACTCGCTTTTCCTTTCGGATATATTATAAAATATTTATAAGGTAAAAGACGGAACACATGATCTCATCATAGCGGCTTCTGTCAAATTCTGAAATCGACAGAATAGCATCATCCGTCCGGCTACCTTGTGAATATATATAGAAATAATCAATTTTATGCCAGATCATATAAAGGTGTCGTACCATGGAAGATTGGTGAAAGTCAACCAGGATTAGTATATTTAATGAAAAGATTAATAAGTTATTAAGAAGCATGTGGAATTCTTCATGAGCATCCGAAGAGAAAGAACATCAGAAGTAAACCTCAATAGTTCAAGTACTACATACCGGTAATATCTACTTTTTCTTAAAGACCTTTTAGTTCAATAGTTTTGAAATGTGATACGGATTACTCCCTCCGTCCCAATAATTTGTTCACTGTTTGAAAATATAAAAGGTAAATAAATAGACGGGACAAAAGGGAGTAATAATTTTCATTGTTTGAGAATTACTTTGCTTAGTTATTGTGCTTGACCGAGATTTACCTTTGATCCCCTTATCCCGATAATTACTTAAGTACTTTGCTAAATAATTGTCATTGTTAAAAATTGGGACGAAGGGAGGACTATCTTAGTGATATGTCGATAGGGGAAGCGGGTTGGGACACATGATCTAGTCGTAAGGGGAAGGGGAGCTTGATAATTAATGAGTAAGGACGGGGAAAGTGATTGATAAATTACTCGGGCACTCGGCTGTCTTGTTTTTACCTAGAAGTCAACGTACATTACAGACATGGTTATCCCTTATTTGAGCTTGCATTACGTTTCAGGTAGATTCGAGAGTAATTAAAGACCATGAGATCATCAATGAAACTTGGTAATCATGTAGAAGACCAAATAAGTCGGAATTGTTTGGATCGGCTCAGTAGTTTACCTGATGATATTCTAGGTCACATGCTTTCATTTCTGTCAACAAGGTCTGCTGTGAGCACTAGTGTTCTATCAACAAGATGGCGATACCTTTTTACATTGACGACTTGTCTTTCCTTTGATGATGCACCATGTACTGGTAAGCCGGGTACAGACGAGAGAGTAAAAGAAACTAGAAGATTTAAGAAGTTTGTTAATAAAGTTCTGAAATTGCACCAAATCTCACCGATACAGAAATTTTATCTAGTATGTCAAAACGTCTATGATGCTTCAGTTTTGAATCGATGGTTTAGTTTTGCATTACAAAAGGGCGTTCAAGAACTTCATTACCAACTATATGTACAAACTGACTGTGTGCCTGATTCTGACGGCTTTTTCATGTGTGAAACACTAGTGAGTTTGAAGATGATAGGTCGTTGGTACTATGCTATCAAAATTCCAATATCAGCCAGGTTGCCAAAACTGAAGATCCTTCACCTAGATCGTTTTGTACTCCTTGATTTTAATTCCTTGGAAAGATTGTTTTCTAGCTGTGTATTGCTTGAAGAATTGACTCTCAAAACTTGCGAGTGTGATTATGACGGTCATGTTATTCTTCGCACTGGAATGCTCAAAGTTCTAACTATAGAACATTGTTCTTTTCCCTTGGGTACATTTGAGATTGACGCCCCTAATCTGGCATATTTAACTTATAGTTTAAATATTGGTGTAAACATCATTCCGTCTTGGAAACATTCGTGCTCTTTTGTTAGGGCCGAGCTAACTTTCAGAGGCTGTAAATATGATGAATTTGATACTAACAGGAATTCAGTCAAGTATGATCGTGAACTTCTAAAAGCCGCTGCTTCTAAAGCTACAAAGTTATGTTTTAATATGGACTCAGTACAGGTATATACATATTATTGTATTTTAGACATATTATTACACCGTTTCCCCCGGAATCCCGCCAAGTGGGGAGTAGGGAGGTCTACTCGAATGTATGAAACTTTACTGTTTATATTGATCATTCAAATTCTGTTCATGCTACAGTTTGTTCTTACGCTAGATGATGATGATCAGATGCCTGATTTCCCTAGCTTATCAAGATTACACATTAGTAACTTTCAATATGAGGCGTGGAAATATGTGACAAGCTTGATCGACAAATCTCCTCAACTTGAAACTGTCATCTTTGAATCGGTTAGCATCAACTAATGTAGCAGCTTTGTTAATAATAAATTCATATTCTTGTGTAAAATGGTTTTTTAAAACCTTTTTTCAGTTTTATTTTCCTTTTCAGGTACTTTTCTCACTTCACGAATTTGTTTTTCAGGGTTTTCGTTGCTGCTACTGTTCGGATCACTACTGTTCGGATGATGACCGCTGCTACTGTGACTCACTGTCACCTTCAGATATACCTCTGAACCCTTTTTCATGCCAGGCCCAATTGATTGAAGTGCATAACTGTTGCGGGCATAAGGGTCCTTTGTTGCTTACGGAGCATCTTCTAAGAAATGCAAGTGTCCTGAAGAGGATGATCGTCTATACAAACAAAGATCCTGATTTGGAAGTTAAACAGAAAATCAGTGAGGACCTGTTGATGCTTCCAGGGGCTTCAAGAAACTGCTGCCTAGAAATGAAATTAAAACCCTCGTTATACTAAACTAGTTTCGTAACTCAGGAAATTCTTGGGTTCTGTTCAGTTTTTAGTTTCCTGTTTTCTCTTCCTGGCTTGCAGGTAATAGTGCTGTCTGAACTCCGAACATTTTGTTCGACTCTCTGCATACCGCTTCAATTAAACTGTTATGTTTCCCATAGAGGCTTCTTCAATTTTTTTTTTCTTTTTGTGGAAATCATTGCACCTCTTCAATTTCTTATTGTACAGTTTACAGATGCTTATTTTAATTTTCTGCTATTTTGATATAACGGGACGTATTTCGTTGCTTTTATAATTCCAGTCCTCTTGGTAATGACAGTCGAGGGTTTGTGATAATTTATTCACTTAAATGTATATGAACTCGTGAAGTCAGCAGCGAAGGGATAATTTTATAATTTTATATTTACATACTAGAACGAAACCTTCTTCAGTTTCACAAAGGCTTAAAATTATGTGATTGTGTGCACTGTTTAGACCTGGTAAACGGGTCATTTAGTTCGGTTTGGGATAGGGTTAAATCGGTTCGATTTCACTCGGGTTGGCCTTTATTTTTGGTTCAATTTGGTTTCGATCGAGTTTATTATAGTTAGTCTCTTTACTCGGTTTGAGCTATTTCGAGCCTGGTACAGATCGGATCAGCATTGGCGTACCTGAGACTAACAAAATGATTGAAGTATGCCAAAACAAAGGTAATTTCAATGCTCTCTCGTTTATTTCATTCATTCATTAGGTATATTACACTATCATGTACTCCTTACGATTTTTACTCTTTCACCTACGACGTTTTCCGTCATTTCACCAATACCCCTCTTCCTCCTTCAGTCACTAATAACAACTGATTAAAAGAACACCACGTTACTCACCCCGGTCACCCCACCACTAATCAGTGACATCCACCACTGATTTCGACGCCATAAAATTCTCCAAATCCCCAAATTCCCAAATTCCAGAAATCAAGAACCCTAATCTTCCTTCTCCATCAAATTCCCCCTTTCTCCCACTACTGGTATCAATTTTCTCTATTGAATTGACTGTCATCCGATTAATCGTACTTGATTCCAGCTTTATTTCTGTTGCTTTAGCACAAGAATTTCATCTTTGTGCTGCTCTCCAAATTCTTGAAACAATCATTCCAATTCCAGTGACTAATTTTCACTCTAATTAATCATAATACAGAGGATGAATTTCGTAAAACTTTGATCGGTAAATTAATGGATTTAAAGATCGGTAAATTACTTGATTAAACAGCGGATTAAGATGATAAGATCCATAGTTATAATCGTAGGAGCTATTTGATCAAGTTTTAGGGGGGAAAATGAAATAAAATTTTAGCAATATAGTTAAAAGTGTATAAAATGGAAATTTCACGACAAAATGTAGGTGAAAAAGTATAGTTTCGTATATGAAAGAAGTAATTATGATTTCGTGAGTTTTTCACTTTTAACTAGTTTTGCTACCCGTGAAAATCACGGGTTATCTCTGGATATTTTTTGGCCATTTTATAATATATTTTTTCTTTTAAATACGACGTCGTAGGTACAATGTGATCAATTGGTATCTCTATTTTTTTATTATTCGCTTTTTTTATTCTTCGACTTAAAAATAAGTAGGCATTAGAAATATTTGTTACCAACATGCCATGATAATTTATCCTTACTGTTAAAATCATATCGCGATAAATAACATTTAAGATCTTATAAAAACTTTCGAAAATTGAAGATCAGAATAACATTATGTTATCTACATTATGATCTTTTATAGTTTGACTTGTATGCTAAACTATTTAGAGTTACCATTAACATGTACACAATGTTTTATTTTTTGTGTTTTGTTGTTTACTTTATTGTTTACTTTATTATTAACCACCATTTTTTTATAAGTCAAAATAAACGGAATTTGTAAAAAACACCACATGTGAGCACTAATGTATTAATATGGATAATAATGTATTGTTTGAATGGACAAAAGAAGAAGAATATGGTCGTATAAAGTCAAGGCAAGGGACTCACTTTATAGATCTTGAGATGCAAAATATTAGAATATGAATATACAACTCGATTATCAATTCGCTAATTAACAATGTTGCCGAGAGTTAAACCCCATATAAGAAAAACACTAATATCATCATGTTTATCCATTAATTCTTATAACCGATATATTTAATTACTTGTACCAAATACCATCTTATGTCTTACATAGTTAAGATTATTTCTCTTAAAATATATTTTTATATATACATAAAATGTACAACATATAAAGAGTACAATTAATAATAATACATATTACTTTGAAAAGGTGTCAATATTTTAATTGAAAATTCATGCTTTCATCTAAGCTGGTTAATTCCAATTTCACCATCCTCTCTTTGGTCAAGTTATATATCACTTTGTAACTAATTGTAATTACTTGATTAATAGTAAAATTATCATAACTTACAAATTTTTGCTTTCACACATAAATCCATGATTGGTGTGAGCTATGATGATCGGTCTAATTTTTACACTTTACTCTTGTTTCTTTATAATGATCTATCGTTTAAATAATATAAATGATATTTTGTAATAAGATAATAATGGCAAATGAAAAAAAGGGGCGTAATAGAAGATTAGAACAAAAAATGAGACGTGGTCCATTTTTGAGGTATATGGTCGATCTAATTTTTACGCTTAACTCATGTATCCTTTGGATTGATCTATCGTGTAAATAATATAAATGACAATAATTTGTAATAAGAAAGTAATGGTAAATGGGAAAAAAACAGGTGTAGTATGAGCTAGATTAGGCACAAAAGTGAGACGTGGTCCATTTGTGAGAGGTATAAATGTATAATTTATCTATCTAGATTTACATATAGGACATTCAACTATATACATGATAATTTATAATCCCATAAAATTAAAGGAATACAAGCAAAGACGTTTATCAATTGACTCTCATAAAAAAAATAGCAATTATAAAGTTGGTTTTTTCAATGAAGATCAAATAAAATTCAATTTCTATCATTAATGCATATTTTCATCCTAAAAGTTTTATCATATTCAAATTTAACTTCCATAAATTTTAGAATTCGATTACGCTAAAAAAAAAAGTTTCAAAGAGAAATGGAAGATTGAATTTACTAATTGTGTAGAAACTAAATTTACCACTGCATGATGTTGTTACTTATCAAAGCGTCTTCATTACCGCCTACACAATATAAGAAAAAACAAAAAAACAATACACGAGTTAGTAATTGATGATACAAAATTCAAGGAAGTAAAATAAACTACTCAAATTTGTATCCATCACATGACTATTTTAGAGGAAATAAAGAAACAATGTAAAATATAAAAGGCTAAATAATACTAATTTTCTTGGAAGTTGAATGATGTACATTAACATATGGTGACATCAATATTAATTAAGAAAAAAAAGCATTCAAAAGTTGACATTTAAAGGGTTTTAGATGATGAGTATGTTTATATAATCTTTATAGTGATAAAAATTATTGTAAAATTAGTATGGAAGATGAATGGGTGATGGTTTTGGCATACGAAGGGTTGTAGATAATTAATTGTTTTATATAATATTTATGGTGATAACAATTAACTGCAAAGTTAATATGTGAGTTGAATAGGGTGATGGTTAATATACTTCGGAATTAGAAGAGTCGGCATTCTAATACTACTAATGTAAACACAATGGTTGAAGGCTTACGAGGTTGCCACATGGCATTCTAATACTACTCAATCTACCCTTTTTATATTATTGTATAGATTTTTCTGGAATTATTACGGTCATATTTTGACTAATATGAGTATTCTATGCCTCAATGTATTATTAAATTTCGCCATTTTTGTACAAGTGTTTATCGCGTCTGCAATAAAAAAAATTTAGACTTTAACTAATTAATTTTTGGTTTTTCTTTAATTAAAATGGCATTTTTTCAGTTAATTTGGGTTGGATTGTTTGAGAATTTGTTTGGTTAATTATTGTGCTTTTCTTGAGATTGTTCTTGTGATGAAGTATTAGTTTGTGGGTATTTTATAAATTCATATAGTAAATGCTGCTATTTCAGTATGGTGTTTATTCAAGATTTTGAAAAGTCCGAGTCGGAAGATTCTCTGTCTCATTTTGGCACACCGCACACCATTTTATGTTTCACTCGCTTTATCTTTCGAATATAGGGGGCAGGGGATGCGCTATTTTATGTAACAATCGCTGTATCTCGTGTTAGCGCCTTAGCTGCCAGTATGATTATGTGTTAATTCCGCTTTTATAACATTTCAGGTAAACATCATGGCACAACCTATGAAACTTGGCAAACATGTAGGAGACGCAGTAAATGGGAATTGTCCGGATAGGATCAGCAGTTTACCTGATGAACTACTTGGTCAGATAATTTCGTTTCTACCAACAACATGTGCCGTGAAAACAAGTATTCTATCCAAGAGATGGCGGTACCTTTTTACTTTGACGACCTTTCTTTGTTTTAACGATGAATCCAATAAGACGGAAGTTGCTCGAAAGTTTAAGGAGAATGTTGATAATTTTCTGAAATCGCACCAAATCTCACCCATCAAGAAATTTAGTCTAGTCTGTTATTCCACGTACCATGATTCAGATTTGAACCGCTGGTTTGCCTATGCTTTACAAAAAGGTGTTCAAGAGCTTTATTATCAGCTACCTAACGAGGCGGATTCTATGCCTAATCACGATGGCTTCTTCATGTGTGAAACATTAGTGAGCCTGAAAATGCTGAGATATCACCGTCATGACTACTATAAAATTGAAATTCCTCTATCAACCTCGCTGCCAAAACTGAAGATCCTCCACTTGAATCATATCATATTCTTTGATTTTGAATCAATCAAAAGATTGTTTTCTAGCTGTGGATTGCTTGAAGAACTGACTCTCAGATATTGCAAGTGTCACACCGGCGGTCATGCTACTTACTATACTGGAACACTCAAAGTTCTTAAAGTAAAGGATTGCTCTTTTGTGCTGGGTATATTTGAAATTGACGCCCCTAATTTGGCAATTTTATCGTACAAATTTAATTTTGGTGTGAGAGTTATTCCGTCGTGGAAAAACTCGTGCTCTTTTGACAAGGCAAAGTTGGCTTTCAATACCAGTGATACTAATGAAGATCTAATCAAACATGACCGTGAACTTTTGAAAGCCGCTGCTCATAAAGTCACGTATTTACGTTTAGACATGAACCCAGTGCAGGTATGTATGTACATGACCTGTATTTTCCATATATTACAACAGCATCTAGTACCTTGACGAATTACGTAAGTGGCCGGGGAGGGGGTCGACTATACGAAGCTTTATCTTGTATTCACACCATATAGAAAAGATTTTTACGGATGATCCATAGGGAAATGGCATCGAGAAATACTCTATGAAAAGAAGGCAGCCACTTTATCGAGTCTTCGGCTTACATTAGAAACAGAAACATGTATTATTTGTTCATATTGTGAGAATATTGTTCTTTGAACAGCTTCTTCTTACACCTGATGACGGCGAGCAGATGCCTGATTTTCACAGCCTGTTATATTTAGGCGTTCATGACTGTCCTTATTATGCGTGGGATTATGTGACATGCTTGCTGAAATCTCCTCAACTTCGTCATGTCACCTTTGATTCGGTTAGCATCAACTCATAATCGCTTTTTTAATTCGTAACTAGCACAAGTTCTTGTGTGAGGCAACCTAAGTTAGTTTACACAAAAATTTTGTATAAATAGCATCTTTCAATTTTCTCACTTGATTCATTTGTTGTCTAGGGCTTGCATTGCTGCGAATGTTCTGAATACCGCCAGTGTCCGGATAACTGCTATGACTCACTGCCATCTTCAAATATTCATCTACTCCCTTTCTCGTGTCATGCTGATTGGATTGAAGTGCACAACTTTTGTGGGCATAAGTGTCCTTTGTCACTTATGAGGCATCTTCTTAGAAACGCGACTGACCTTACATTGTTGTCCGTCTATACAATATACGATGAAGATGAGGTGAGGGAGAAACTGTACATATGTCAGCACCTGTTGACGCTAAGAAGGGCTTCAAAATATTGCGGTATACACATTTGTTACTAGGATAACAAGAACACCTCCTTTATCTCTATTCGTTGCCAAAGGTTGAATTGGACTCTCCATACTGACAAATTTTGTTCGACAATTTCCCATACAATGACTGGTTTATCTAGTCTGCCTTGTCTGATATGAAGTACTATCTATTATGGTCATTAGATTTCGCTGAACCTTTTTGCGCAACTGCATCGTTCTTCTTTCTTTTTCCTTGGGCCGGGAGCATGCAAGTTTTACAATATAGCTGTAATTGGTACTTCAAATACTGTGGCTTGAAGGAGATCAAGATCTCGGGTTTTATCGCCTTATCGTGTGAAAGTGTACTCTTGTTATTTTGATAACGTCATATTGTAATGTCTACTCGTCTAAAGCCAACTGAAAATATAGTCGCTTGTTATGTTGCTACTGTCTTGTGTGTTGAAGCTTGATAATGTTTTTTCTTTCGTTTGAGGCTGCTTGCTTAGCTTACTATCTGGTTTTTGTTGCTAGCGTTACTGATGTGCTTATTTTGTGAAATCAATTGATGCAAAATTTTGACCTATCTTATTTAGGGTGATCAGGAAATAAAACGATAATTAGGCTCCGAATTTGAAATTATTGAGATAATCCAACCTACAAATCAGAAGTTTGTTTATCAAAATCCACTGTTTTTTGGTCTTAATTATTTTTTTTTCTTATTTTTTCGGTAGGTATTTTAATCAGAAATAAATAAATGAATTGTCACTGGGGACGGAACGAAGGAGTATTTAGGTGTGTGGACCGTATGTCCTAGGATCTTTAACGTCCCATTATCTACATTATCAATTAGTCTTACTTGTGACGGATCTATCCGTCAGTCACAAGCTTGTGACGGGTCGGATCCCTCTCATAAGTTTCCAAGTGGGAGGGCAAGTGGGAAATCAATCTTTCCACTTGCAAGTTTGTGAGAGGGATCTGACCCGTCACAAGCTTGTGACGGATAGTGACCGTCACAAATGAGAATTTATGTTACATTATAGTGCCCATCATCAATTGTTTACCTTTAATTTTGGCGCAAGGACAAAAACAAGAAGAGTGTCAATTATTAGATGGCCAGTGGACCAAATTGGGTGTGGATTATCAATTCATCCATCAAAGACATTCCTAAAATATAAAGGTAATAATTAACCCATACACCTCCAAATAAAATAGGTAAACAAATAATCGGAACAGAGGGGGTAAGTTAAACAAGTAAATAATTATAGTAAGCATGCCAAATAAATGTATAATTCCACCTAATTACACCATAATTAAAATGGGTGCTGATTTTCGCAGTACATATTTTACTCAGTATAGTACACTATTGACAATTATACCCCTTTCATTTCTCCACACATTTTCCCTTTCTACTCTCTCTCTCTAATGTGTTCTCTCTAATTAACTATCTATATATTAATCATGTACTACAACAAGTTAATTTAATAGAAACAAATATATGGATTTGATAAACACAAATTAAATAATTTGATTTTCATATATGCAAATTTTTGGCTGTAGTCTTCTGTTGACTAAATTGGTTTTACGAAAAAAAGTAGTGAACTCTCACCAATTATAGTGATTTAGTTCTCGGTGAGAAAGTTGATAGTCTGTTACGGTACACTACCTTGTTGTATCGACGCTAACCATTGACGCCTGTCCATAAAACACCACCAACAAACCCCACCACCATGCACCGCTAATTAGCCCTTTATTAATTTAGACATAAACCCTAAATAAAGAGGAATAAAATTGTAACAAAGAGTCAATTTAATTATCAGTTGGTCTTGCTTGCGACGGATCGGATCTTGCGACGGGTATTTTGTGAGAGGAAATGGGTAGAGGGGACAAGGTGGGCACCCCCCATGTGCTTCTCCACTCACCCTTGATGGGTATTTTGTGAGAGAATATGGTATCCGTCTTAAGCTTGCGACGGATAGTGTCCGTCACAAATGAGAATTTGTGTTTAATTATTGATAGGATAGTTAAATACCTACTCTTCCCTTATAATAATCGTTCATAATGAAAATTTGAAGCATTTCAAAAAAGGTTAAGGTTTTAACAATAGAGAGAAGGTAGAAGGGAGGTAGAGAGAATGAGATATAATTTTTTTTTGTTAAGGGTAGACAAATGGAAAGTTTTATGCAAAAAGTACTATAAAGAGTAAAAAACGTACTGCGAAAATAAACTCCGTTAAAATATATAGAGCTAATTTGCACCCAATAAAACTTACACAAATTGTCTTTTAAGACGGGTCGATCCTTATCAAACCCCCTTCACAAAGGGCAGGTGGAAGGCAAATGAAACCCCTCACTTTGGAGTTGAAATGGAAATGTTTTACATCCAAACTAGATAAACTGAATAACTGATTACTTTATTTCATTGTCTTCAATTTGAACCGAAAAACACCCCTTTGTGTTTCTTCAGTCTCATTGTTTGACAGAATACAAAATCTTCAAATTTTCCAAGCTAACCAAATCTTCTTACTTAGTGTGACACACAACTAAGGTAATCTCTTCTATCACTTCTGTTTTCGTATATTTCTCCGTTTCAATCATTTGTTTAATCAAAGTTAAACAAATAACTGAGATAAATTTTAAATTAAAGGTAAACAAATGATTGAGACGGGATAGATAAACAATGTCAAAGTTACTTCAAACAAATAGGGATACGATGTGATTGTGAAATTGATAATTTGGATTTATTTTCATTGGTTCAAGTTGAAACTTTATCACTTAATTACTGTGATTATTCTTATGATTCGAGTTTGTGGGAATACAAATTACTATGAAATAAATCAAAATGTCATACTAAATTGGCTGAATTTCTTTTTTAGTGGATCATTAAATTCAATTATCGACGCAATTTTCATTTTGGCAAATTCTTGTTTCAGTCGGATTAATTTCGTCTGAACAATAAGAAAGGGTTGGTGATCATTTTATGGTCAAATGTAATCACAATGGTCCAGCGACTTTTACAGTCTATGGTAACTTGTTTTTCAAAAGTGGTCATAGTTTACTGTAAAATGGTCTCAAAATCCCGTCTTATTGTTTGACCCGTCTGAAGGGAGACTATCTGTTTTCATTTTGGGTCATTTGGTAACAGGTACATCCAAGTTAGCCTAACAACTATGCATACTAAGTGACTGTGAAATTGATGATTTGGATTGTGTTCAACATTTGATTTTGGATTGTTAATTTCCAAAGGTTTAGACTTTATCCCCTTTAATTACCGTTCTTGCCTGAAATAAGTTTATTTTATTTGGCATGGGCAAGTTATTTAGAAACGGATTTCATCATCTAATCCATACTTTGATTTTGTGGGCTAAGGAGGAACGGGTGTGACACAGAATGGGACACATGACCTCCTCTAGGGGGGGCGGGGGTATGTTTCTTGTAAGGAATGAGCATCAAACCCTTAGCTCAAAAGTCTCAAATGGACCGGAAAAAAACAACCATCCCGCCATATCGTGGTTCTTAGAAATCTTTGTATATTATGAGCATGAGTGTCACTTATTTGAATATGAGTATGCATTATGTTTCAGGAAGTGTCCTCTAAAGAACATGAGACCAACTATGGAACTTGGTAAATACATAGAAGATCCTGGGAGTTGTATAGATAGGATTAGCAATTTGCCTGATGAATTGCTTGGTCACATGCTATCGTTTCTGCCTACAAGGCATGCCGTGAGAACAAGTATTCTGTCAACCAGATGGAGGTACCTTTATACATTTACGACTATTCTTTCTTTTGATGATGCACCATGTTTTGATGATCTGGAAGATTATGAGATAATAGAAGATAATAGTGAGATAATAGCAGCAACTCGAAGGTTTAAGGAGTTTGTTGATAAAGTTTTGGAACTGCACCAGGTCTCCCGCATCAAAAAATTTAGTCTAATCTGCGAAGGTAACTACGATAACTTAGATTTGGATCGATGGGTTAGTAATGCGTTACAAAAGGGTGTTCAAGAGCTTCATATCAATGGGATTGGTTGTCTACCTGATGGTGTCTTCATGTGTGGAACACTAGTGAGCCTGAAAATTAAATGTTTTGAGTTCAAAACTATTCAAATTCAAATTCCTTTGTCAACCTTGTTGCCGAAACTGAAGATTCTTCATCTGCATAGGATCATGTTCTTTGATGTTAATTCTATGGAAAGATTGTTATCTAGCTGTGAATTGCTTGAAGAGTTGACACTCAAATGCTGCAAATATGCTTCAAATTCCTCTATCCTGGTTCCGAATGGCTTCGTCGTGTGCAGAACACTACTGCGCTTGAAAATAAGAGGTTGTATCGGTAATCAAATTGGTAATCCTTTATCAGCCTCGTTGCCAGAAATGAAAATCCTTCATCTGGATGACATCATATTCTATGATTTTAATTCAATGGAAAGATTATTTACTAGTTGCGGATTGCTTGAAGAACT
This sequence comes from Heliosperma pusillum, assembly GCA_022085475.1. Taxonomy (NCBI): domain Eukaryota; kingdom Viridiplantae; phylum Streptophyta; class Magnoliopsida; order Caryophyllales; family Caryophyllaceae; genus Heliosperma; species Heliosperma pusillum. The sequence continues at coordinate 44,308 of JAIUZE010070559.1, read as the reverse complement.
AACCCTCATATATTGCAAGTGTGACACCCGCGGTTTTGCTATTCACTCTACTGAAACACTCAAAGTGCTAACGATTAGACATTGCTCTTTTTTGTTGGGTACATATGAGATTGACGCCCCTAATTTGGCGAATTTGACTTACCATTCAAATATTGGTGTGAAAATTGTTCCGTCCTGGAGAAACTCGTGCTCTTTTGACAAGGCAAAGCTAGTTTTCAAATGCAATTTATATGATGGTTTTTTTTTAACAAATATGGATTCGTACGACTATGACAGTGAACTTCTGAAAGCCGCTGCCTATAAAGCCACTGAATTACGTTTTGAAAAGGACTCAGTAAAGGTACGTATATTTATGATTTATATGCTCCACACATTACTGTTAAAGTTCAACAACTACTTACCTCATTCACACGTAGACTACTAATGTTCATACTCTTTGTCAATATTAGTGGCTAGCCTATCTTAATAGGCTTATGGAAAATATGAGATAAACATGGCTGCCAAATGCCAACGTTTCTCATGTAGCCCTACGTAGCACAGACACTTCTCCTAACCAGCCGTCCTGTGTCGGACACCGTGTCGGACACACGGACACACGGACACACGGACACCTATAAACAAGGAATGTGAGATTGAAAGACTAGAAGAGGTTGATTAGAAGATGAGTTTGGGTAAGAAAATTGATTAGCATATGAGTTTGGGTGGGAAATGAGAATAAATTATAGTTAAAGTCAAGTTTTACCCTTAATTATTTACATTTAATATCAAATAATAATACAAAAATAAAGTTGTATGTTATTTATAACTATAAAATATATATTTTATTAAATTTAAATGCCGTGTCCCGTGTCCTAAATTTCACGAGATGCCGTATCACGTGTCTGTGTCGTGTCCGTGTCCGTGTCCGTGTCCGTTTTAGTGCTACCTAGATGTAGCCTACCTTAAGCTTAGATGACAAATAAGTCTTAGTATATAGTAAAGTACTTCTCAGGCAAATGTACTCACTCATAAGTCTTAGTAGATGTAGCCTACCTTAAGCTTAGATGACAAATAAGTCTTAATAAATAGCCAAGTACTTCTCAGGCAAATGTACTCACTCATAAGAAAAACAAACAATAAGAAAGTTTGTACGTAAAGATTTTAGTGAGTCAAAAATATTTGTGAGGTTAAGAAGGTGTGTGTTTAATATAATTGGTGTGTTATCAATTTTATTAAGAGATAATGAAATTATTGTTAAGAGTGCAAATTATTATTATCGTCTTACTCTTATCACATAATATTTTTCATTACGCTTCCGTATAAAATACACTCTGATTCCCAACAATTACGACATTATCCTAATGTCTCAAGATATCCCACAAGCTGTGGGGGAGGTGGTAGGATGACCATTGAAGCCATCCACACTTATAATCAATGATTGTTACCTCACAATTAAAAGAAGCAACAAAGACTTCACAAAGTTATTTTACTTTATTCCATCCTGATCTGAGGTCAAAGAATAGTGAGTCATTGACTTCATTGGAAATGAAAGCATATTTTTATCGTTCATATTATAAAAATATTGTTCTTAGTACAGATACTTCTGGCACTAGATGACGACGAGCAAATGCCTGATTTTCCTAGCCTGTCAAGATTACATCTTCGTGACTGTCCTTTTGATGCGTGGAAATATGTGACAAGCTTGATCGACAAATCTCCTCAACTTGAAACTGTCATCTTTGAATCGGTTAGCATCAACTGCTAATAGCTTTATTAATTCATAATAACACATAATTCCGTTTAAGGCCGTTTTACTCGAGAGACTGTAAAACGCGTGTTTTTTGTAGCTGTTTTTTTCTTCAGTTTTTCTCACTTCATGAATGTGTTTTTCCAGGGCTTTTGTTTTTGCATTTGCTCTCAACACGATTGTCAGGATGACTGCTACTGTAACTCATCGTCACGTTCAGATATACTTCTGGTCCCTTTTTCATGTCATGTTCAAGTGATTGAAGTGCATAGATTTTGTGGGCATGAGTGTTCATTGTCATATATAGGCCATCTTCTTACAAACGCGGGTCACCTAAAGAGGTTGATCATCCATATTATCTATAGTCTTGATTGGGAGGAGAATAGGAACATCATTAGGGAACTTTTAATGCTTCCAAGGGCATCGAGACTCTGCCATGTGCAAATTATATTTGGTCCCTCAAGGTCTCGTTTTGTGTTGAAGGGAAATCTGGAGGGGAAGGGAGCAGACATTTTTGGCTTGTTCGGAGGATATGGGAGGGAGTAGAACGGAAAGATGAAAAAATCAGAAGGATTTAGGATGAAAATAGAATTTCTCTTATCATGTTAAATTTGGACAGCCATAATCCCATACAATGACTAGTTTATCTATTCTCTCTTATCAAGCTTGTTGACAAGTGGACGATAGTGGATGTGGAAGATCAAATTACCCGTTTGTTTAACTATTCCCAAAAATGGAATAGGTAAACTTATGACCGGGACGTAGGGGATGTAAGTAAATGTTTACCAAGGCAGTCCCATTATTTTTTCTCATATACTTCTTATAGGAGTGTCATATTTCTTTTCTAGAAATTTAATTATCATGTTTTGAGGATTGTATGACTCACATTATACCATTGTTTGAGAATGTATTTGCTTAATTACTTCAATCTTTCTATATACCGTGCATAACAAAGTGTTTACTGGTCTACAACTTTTTTTTGGAAGAGAAATGATGGAGATGAACCCACTCTTTATTTTGAGACTTAGACTGGGTTTCTTCCTCTTACCGTGTAGTTTTGAGAGTAGGAATTGTGTGACCGTCTCACAATGTAAGATCGAGTACCTATTTCATTTTCATAGTTGTAGTGACCATTTTATCACCTTCAAGTAGTATCAATGTGAGTCCTTGGAGGAATGGCTTGTACTCTCTTGTCAAGGCAAAGCTAGAACTCGAATACAATCTGCGAGATGGCATTATTTACGACTCACTCGAGTATGACCATCAGACCATGGACTTCTAAATGTTGCTGATTATAAAGCGACTGCATTACGACTTATGATTGGCGCAGTAGAGGTACATGTACGATTTTTTTTTCATACGTGTTTTCTTCATTCATGTCAAATCGAATTTTGTTCATGGAACTTCTTCTAATGCTGGCTTGGCTGATACACCTGATTTTCATAGTCTGAAGATTACACCTTTACCTCTCTCGAGTTAGTTAATTTATACACTGCTTTTGTTTCTATTAACTGTTGTGCTCCCAAATAGAACAAGTAAACAAATAAGCGGAACGGAGGGAGTATCTTAATCAGGTAAATAATTGCAAGTAAAATGATAAATAAATGTATAATTCCATTTCCACTTAATTGCACCATAACTAAAATATCAGCAAGTTTCACTTGCGACGGAGCGACTCGTCGCAAGTTTAAAATGGGTTAAGTCCCCATTATAAAAAAAAGTGGGTGTGAGAGAAAAATGGGAGGCTCTATTTACCCATCACTTACCCCGTACTTGTTCTTTGTAAGGGGGAATCGATCCGTCTTAAACTTTCAACGGGTAATCCCATCACAAATGATAATTTGTGTTAAAATATATGAAGCTAATTTACACCCAATAAAACTTAACAGGCATAATGTCAAATTTTTGGAGCTAACTTGGTACTTCACCCGCGAAATGAAAATGATCTCTCCTTTTGTTCTATAGGATCCAAGTTTAATGTTTTTGATATCACACATCTTACAATAATATAAAAAGGCTTGTTGAGCCTCCATTGAAGTGACACGTGTCACGTATTAACTTCTTACCACATATCATTTCTATAATTAACAATAAATAATAAGAAATAACCTACATAATTATTTCTATAATTAACAATAAATAATAAGAAATTACCTACATAAGAGGGAAAGTAGAACAGAGAAGAATCTAACAAGCATTTGTATCGTGTTGTTCGTTCTTCACAATGGTGAATGTTGATGAAGTGATCAAATTATTGTTAATAGTCTCATATATTTTTAATAATGATACAATGTTTTGGGAATTTTTTAATGTATTCATTAATTGATAATGGGTCGTGAAATTTTTAGGATTGACATTAACAACCTAAGTAAAGTTTTTCTCATATTTTTCATGAGTCGGTTAAAAAAGGTAAAATTATATTTTGTTTGTATTTTGACTACCAAATAATGAAATATCTTATAATTGTGATTTTTGTAAAGTGAGAATGGTGAATGAACATCAATGTTTTTATCTATTACAATCTCATTTAAATTGTTCTTATATTATTCGACGTTACAATGGTTAAGAGAAAATGAGTGAAAAATATTTTTTAATTCTTATTTTCAAACAATCAGAATATAAGTATATAACTACGGTTAGTACTACATACTTACTATTTTTATAGTATAATCATATAAAGTCGTAGACTAAGACAAATATCATTTAGACATCGAACAAAAACGATATTATTCTGGTATAAAAGTCAAATGAAAATAATAGAGGATGTACAACTAAAAAAAATACTAATAAAGAATTTTCCACTACAAAAAGTAGTATTTTTTTTAATATCTATTAATAAAAAACTCGAAAAGTCCCGTAATTTTCACGGGAACTTAAAGTAGTTCTTATTAACAACGAAGATTATTCGTTACAAGTTGAAAAAAAGATAGTATCACTCTCACAATTTAGCTATTGTTATACTACCTCCCTTCAACTCTACTCTACCGTATACTACCTCCCTTCAACTCTACTCTACCGTATTCACTTTTTTACACTATTCATGTGTGAATATATAATTGCATTTTTCTCTCAATAAATAAGTGAAATAATATTCATGTGTGGTTTTGTTTGATCTAAACTAGATAAACTGATTACTTTATTTCATGGTCGTCAATTTGAACAGAAAACACCCCTTTGTGTTTCTTCAGTCTCATTGTCTGACAGAATACAAAATCTTCCAACTTTTTCAAGCTAACCAAATCTTCTTACTTAGTGTTACACACAACTAAGGTAATCTCTTCTATCACTTCTGTTTTCGTATATTTCCTCCGTCTCAATCATTTGTTTAATCAAAGTTAAACTAATAACTGAGATAAAATTTAAATTAAAGGTAAACAAATGGTTGAGACGGGATAGATAAACAATGTCAAAGTTATTTCAAACAAATAGGGATACGATGTGATTGTGAAATTGATAATTTGGATTTATTTTCATTGGTTCAGGTTGAAACTTTATCACTTAATTACTGTGATTATTCTTATGATTCGAGTTTGTGGGAATACAAATTACTATGAAATAAATCAAAATGTCATACTAAATTGGCTGAATTTCTTTTTTAGTGGGTCATTAAATTCAATTATCGACGCAATTTTCATTTGGCAAATTCTTGTTTCAGACGGATTAATTTCGTCTGAACAATAAGAAGGGGTTGGTGATCATTTTATGGTCGAATGTAATCACAATGGTCCAGCTACTTTTACCGTCTATGGTAACTTGTTTTCCAAAAGTGGTTATAATTTACTGTAAAATGGTCTCAAAATCCTGTCTTATTTGACCCGTCTGAAGGGAGACTATCTGTTTTCATTTTGGGTCATTTGGAAACAGGTACATCCAAGTTAGCCTAACAACTATGCATACTAAGTGACTGTGAAATTGATGCTTTCGATTGTGTTCAACATTTGATTTTGGATTGTTAATTTCCAAAGTTTGAGACTTTATCCCCTTTACTTGCCTTTCTTGCCTAAAATAAGTTCATTTTATTTGGCAAGGTCAAGTTATTAAGAGACGGGATTTCATCGTACTTTCAATTTTTGCGCGAAGGAGGAACGGGGTGTGAGACAGAATGGGACACACGACCTCCTCTAGGTGGGATATGTTTCTTGTAAGGAATGAGCATCAACCCTTAGCTCAAAAGTCTCAAATGGACTGGAAATAGACAACCATCCCGCCATATCGTGTTTCCTTAGAAAATTATGTACATGGTGAGAATGATTATCACTTATTTGAGTTTGCATCACGTTTCAGGAAGAGTCTTCTAAAGACCATGAGACCAACTATGGAACTTGGTAAATACGTAGAAGATCCTGGGAATTGTATAGATAGGATTAGCAGTTTGCCTGATGAACTGCTTGGACACATGCTATCGTTTCTGCCTACACGGCATGCCGTGAGTACAAGTATCCTGTCAACCAGATGGAGGTACCTTTATACATTGACGACTATTCTTTCTTTTGATGACTCACCATGTTTTGATGATCTGGAAGATTACGAGATAATAGAAGATAATTGTGAGATAATAGCAGCGACTCAAAGGTTTAAGGAGTTTGTTGATAGAGTTTTGGAAGTGCACCAGGTCTCACGCATCAAAAAATTTAGTCTAGTCTGCGAAGGCAACTACGATAATTTAGATTTGGATCGATGGGTTAGTAATGCGTTACAAAAGGGTGTTCAAGAGCTTCATATCAATGGGATTGGCTGTCTACCTGATGAAGTCTTCAAGTGTGGAACACTGGTGAGCCTGGAAATTATATGTTCTGAATACAATAGAATTCAAATTCCTTTATCAACCTTGTTGCCGAAACTGAAGATTCTTCATCTGCATAGGATTATGTTCTTTGATTTTAATTCTATGGAAAGATTGTTATCTAGCTGTGAATTGCTTGAAGAGTTAACTCTCAAATTTTGGAAATGTGTTTCAAGTTCCTCTATCAGCCTGGTTCCTGATAGCTACTTCATGTGCGAAACACTAGTGAGCTTGAAACTGATAGGTTGTGGGGGTAATCAGATTGTTACTCCACTATCAGCCTCGCTGCCGAAACTGAAAATCCTTCATCTGGCTCATATCATATTCTATGATTTTAATTCAATGGAAAGATTGTTTACTAGCTGTGGATTGCTTGAAGAACTGGCTCTCATATATTGCAAGTGTGACACCAGCGGTTTTGCTATTCACTCTACTGAAATACTCAAAGTTCTAACAATTAAACATTGCTCTTTTTTGTTGGGTACATTTGAGATTGACGCCCCTAATTTGGCGAATTTGACTTACCATTCAAATATTGGTGTGAAAATTGTTCCGTCCTGGAGAAACTCGTGCTTTTTTGACAAAGCAAATCTAATTTTCAGATACAATTTTGATGAGGATTTTGATATAGATATGGATTTAGAGGACTATGACCGCGAACTTCTGAAAGCCGCCGCCTATAAAGCCAATGAATTACATTTTGAAAAGGACTCGGTAGAGGTACGTATATTTATGATTTGTATTTCCCATATATTGGGACATTATCCTAATGTCTCAAGTTATTCCACAAATTGTGGGGTACGTGGTAGGATCACTAGGATGTTCGAATCTTAAATCCTGTGTTACTTTGCAACATACAGAGCCTGTAACTGATGGCCCATACCGAAACTGCATCCATAAATATAAGCAATGATTGTCGCCTCACTTCCGAAAATTATTTCATTTTATTTTATTCCATCATGATCTGAGGTCAAAGAATAGTGAATCGTTGACTTCATTGGAAATGGAACTTATGGAAGCCTATTTTCATTGTTCATATTATAAAAATATTGTTCATAGTACAGATTCTTCTTAAGCTAGATGACGACGAGCAAATGCCTGATTTTCCTAGCCTGTCGAGATTACACCTTGGTGACTGTCCTTTTGATGCGTGGAAATATGTGACAAGCTTGATTAGCAAATCTCCTCGACTTGAAACTGTCATCTTTGAATCGGTTAGCATCAACTGCTAATAGCTTTTTAAATTCATAACTAACACAAATTTCTGTTTAAGGCCGCTTTACTCAAGAGTCTGTGTAAAACACGTGATTTTTGTAACTGTTATTCTGTTTTTTCTCACTTCATAAATATGTTTTCCAGGGCTTTTGTTTCTGCATTTGTTCAAAACACTACTGTCATGATGGCTGCTACTGTAAGTCATCATCATGCTCGGATATACTTGTGGTCCCTTTTTCATGCCATGTCCAAGTGATTGAAGTGCACCAGTTTTGTGGGCATGAGTGTTCATTGTCACTTATAGGCCATCTTCTTACAAACGCGGGTCACCTGAAGAGGTTGATCATCCATATGATCTACAGTCGTGATTGGGAGGAGAATAGGGTTATCATTAGGGACCTTTTAATGCTTCCAAGGGCGTCGAGACTCTGCCATGTGGAAATTATATTTGGACCCTCAAGATCTCGCTTCGTGTTCAAGGGAAATCTGGAGGGGAAGGGAGCAGAAAATTTGCCTTGTTCGGAGGATTTGGAAGGGAGTGAAGCGGAAAGATGAATAAAAATCGGAAGGACTTAGTGTGAAAATAGCATTCCTCTTATCATGTTAAATATGGACAGCCATAATTCCATACAGTGACTAGTTTATCTATTCTCTCGTATCAAGCTTGTTGACAAGTAGACTGTAGTGGATGTGGAAGATCAAATTACCCGTTTGTTTAACTATTCCCAAAAATGGAATAGGTAAACTTATGACTGGGACAGAGGGGATGTAAGTAAATGTTTACCAAGGTAGTTCTATTTTTTTTTTCTCATTTACTTCTTATAGGAGTATCATTTTTCTTTTCTCGAAATTAATTGTCATGTTTTGAGGATTGTATGACTCACATTATACCATTGTTTGAGTCTTTGAGAATGTATTTGCTTTGTTACTTCAGTCTTTTGATATGCCAGAACTAAGTGTTTACTGGTCTACATTTTTTTGGGAGAGAAATGACGGCGATGAACCCACTATCTATTCTGAAATGTAAAGTGGGTTTTCTTTCTTCTACCATATAGGATTCAGGGTAGGAATTCTAGAACGAATGATGCGTGACCGCCTTACAAAGGAAGGTAGAGTACCTAATTCATTTTCATAGTTTTATTGACCATTTTATCACCTTCAAGTATTATCAATGTGATACTGGCATTGATGCTATTACTTCTACTGTACTACTAAAAAGTCCTTGGAGGAATGGCTTGTACTCTCTTGTCAAGGAAAAGCTAGAACTCAAATACAATTTACGACTCATTCGAGTCTGACCATCAGACCATGGACTTCTATATGTTGCTGATTATAAAGCCACTGCACTACGACTTATGATTGGCGCAGCAGAGGTACATATACGATCTCTTTTTCATACGTGTTTTCATCATTCATGTTAATCGAATTTTGTTCATGGTACTTCTAATGCTGGCTTGGCTGATACACCTGAATTTCATAGTCTGTGAAGTTTACACCTTAAGCTGTCTTGAGTTAGTTAATTTACACACTGCTTTTGTTTCTAGTTACTGTTAATACTCCCAATAAAATGTTGCATGCTCTGCTATGTTACTCATACTTGATTCAAATTACCAACACGGCTATGTGTCCAAGTGTTATATTCGGCTAACTTGGTGAAATTTCTCATGCTTTTCTAATAAAATCAAGTTTTATGTGTTGTACGTGTGTTCTAGTGTCGAGTGTTGGCGTAACTTACATACTGATACTTTGTCAAATAGTTTTGATTGTGCTGATTTGGAATATGGTAATTTGGATTTTCATGTACAAATTAGTACTGTTCTACTTAACGAAGTTGAAGAGCCTCATCTTACATTTGTCTAGAGCATAATTTATTGCTTTTTTGTATCTTTAGTGAAGGGTTTGGATTCCAAGTACCTAAGAGGAGGAGGGGGTGAATTAGGTACCACTTTAAAATTTTCAACTTAATCTTTATTGTTTAAAGAAAGTTGATTGTTGTTTAAGAAGAACAAATGGATACACTGAATGAACAAGGTTATCAAGAATGTATTGCAGAATTATAAAGTTGTTGTAAAGTGAATGTCACAATGAGTCTGACTGTTACTTGTTCGTTTTAGTAGATGAAGTAAAGGCTACAACACGAAAGTAACAGTATCCGAGACTGTTGCACTAGACAAAAATAAGAAACACACGAGTAAAGAAAAGTGCAGCGGAAATTAAGCAAACAAGAAAATAACACAGGAGATTTGAATTGGTTCAGCCACTTCAAAGGCCTACGTCCAATCTTCTTCTTACTGGTTCAATTAAGTAATTTACTCCGACTACCTAAGACCCTTACAATAAAAAGGACCAACAACCTACTTCGGTTGCGAAATGAGTTCAAGACTACTCCGTCTCAAACTCGACTCTTCATCTAAGAAAGTTACAAGATCAAATTCCCTGATTTTGTTCTTGTGAAAAGAACGAAGGCGAATTCATTAAGATCTAACTATTCTAGATATAAGAATACAATGCTTAACGCAAAAGTTGTCATGTCTGAGACTTTTGAAAACTTTGAAGAAATTTTGCAAAGATTAAAAGCTTAAAAACTTTGAAAACAATTTGCAATGAAGTGAGTTTGATTTCTCTTGAAAAGTCTTGAAGAAATGAGAGAGGTGTGCTCTGTATTTAAAGAGGAGGAAGTGATTTGAAAATGATTGAAAAAGAGCCTTGAGAAAGTCCACTTTCAAGCATGTGGGCAAAGTGAATGTCCTTGCATAAAGCTTTCACAAGTGACAAAATGTCTCAGAAAAGTGGGCTGCTCAAGATGTAGGAAACGTTTTACCCTTGGGTGAAAGTCATAAGATGACAAACTCATTTGGGAACAAGTCAAGCTTTGCTTTTCTTTTTGAGAAAAAGTTTGTTTGTGCAAATGAGGAAAAACTCTTTCAAATGATTCTTTCTTATCATTTTCTAAGCACGTTCCAAATCATTTTAAGGATGGTTCAAGTAACTTTTCAAAACAGCAGGAAGTTTTTTTAGGTTTAGAAAGTCTCTGAAAAGTTTCAGACATGTGCAACAGTCGCCCTCACTGTTACGCTGAACATGTGAGGTAACGGTTGCCTAGACTGTTGCATCTGTAAGTACCATACTCTTCTACCTTTACAATAGACGACTCTTTACAACTCGATTCTTCTTGGGCATTCAACTCTTCATCTACTCTTGCTTCGAGATTAGTCTTGCTTGAAGATTCATAATTTCCTGAAAACTTAACTAAGAAGCATATATTAATTAGGCATGTCATCATCAACAAACTAGCTCAACAAATTCCCCCTTTAATGATGACAAGCCTTAAGAACGCATAAATCTAAAGATAAGTTCCCCCTCAAAAGGTCGGTCCAAAGCAATTGATTTCAATGATAGCACATATAGTAAAGAGACGGTAGTAAGCATATGACAAACAAAACCAAGAGAGTTAGTAAGCAAGATAATTCTACTAAGTCGACAAGCAAGAGTAAGTCGACAAGCAAGAGTTTAATCAATGATATGCTTATCGAGTGTGTGTTTAGCCTTTTCCCCCTCTTGACATCATCAAAGGGACAACGATACTCATCCCGGACACAGAACACAAATGCACAAGATATCACAAAATCCGCACTAGATAGGTCAAAATGACATAGTCAACAAAGCTAAAACATGTTCATTGTTACACCACCAACAAGGAAAGATGAGTTTGAAAAAGGGGCAAGTTTTATGTTACACCACCAAAGCAAAATGAGATAATGTTAGAATAAGTAGGGAGGGGTTAAAACAGGATCACTCTTCATCCGAGCCGTCCTCCGAGCCGTCCTCGTCAGTTGCAACACCATACTTATCCTTGATAATGTTAGACAAAATGTCAACTTCACCTTTTGTAGAATCCACTAACTGTTGAAGCACATCCAACTTTTCTTCAACCCAAGTCTTTAAACCCCGAATCTTAGCCAATATAGTCCCACACATTTCTTCATTAATCCCACCCTTGCTAGATGAGCCGACCACCACATCCTTATCCTTAGCGAATTTCACATCCTCCAATTTCCCCCTTGATTCTTTGAGCATCATTTTGCCCAAATTTCCCGAGGTCATGACATCATAGAGCCCGAGAGACCCCACGGTTTTATCAGTCAACACGCCCTTAGCTTTTAGAGCTAAGGAGATCCTGAGGTCATAGGGAAGTCGTAGAAGGTCTTTGAGAGGGAAGTTCCTTTTCTGAATTTTGGAGGCCGAGACGGATATTCGGTGACACATAATTCGGGGTAGGCTAATTTGTTTGTGGGTGGTTAGGTGATAGACAAGGTATTGTTTGGCTATGGAGAGTTTTCCACGGTCATTTGAGGGGTAAAGGGTTCGACAGATGAGGTTGAACAGAAGACGGTGTTGGGTGAGCAATTTTTTGGATTCAAGAGTGGTGCAAACTTTGGTTTTGGGTATTAATGTCTTAACTACATCTAAAGGTGCAGCATATGGAAGAACTGGCCAGACTTTATCAGTGGGAGTCTTATCGTAACCATCATCAGTCACTCCAAGAACATCAGCAAGGAAAGCAGGAGTGATGGAGAAGGACTTACCATTGACTCAGGCAGATAGTGTCAAGGAGTCAGACACTCGGACTGTTGCATAGAACTGGATGATTTCACTTACATAGACCGGATTTTGGGTCTCAAGCAAAGTGCCCCATCCTTGAGCATCAACGGCTTCGCCGAAAGAGGTAAAAGCAGGAGAGGAAGAGTACCATTCACTCGTATAGATCCGTGGGTTATGAATGACAACCTTTTTGAGTAGGAGTTCACAGTTGGACAAAGTGGAGGGTTGTAGATCCAGTTTGACGAGTTGTTGCTTGATGACCCTATTTTGATACTTATTTGTAACTGGAATTGGGTCATTAGGAGAAAGATAGACCCATTTCGGCCTTTCTTCTTTCCCTTTGGCCCGCTTAGGAACCGATTCATCTTCCTCAAAGTCGGTTTTTTCTTTGTTTCCCACGACATCGGTATCATTAACATCATCCTCAAGATCAATTTCTTCTATTCTTACCGGCATGGGCCCAGATCGGCCACGCTTCCGAGTGACCGACTTTCGAGAAGAAGCCGGACCCTTACCCTTCCCTTTCTTTTTTGAGGTTGATTCTGGTGAAGTGCTATCGGGACTTGCTTCAACATTTTCAGGAGCGTCATCAACAAGAGAGGAGGCGATCACCGGAGGCTCGGTGCAAGATGGGGTGTTGGTTGGGGAAGGATCAAGCGGTGGTAAGACACAAATGGGTTCGACGGTTATGGGTTCGTCAGAGGCCGACGGTGGTGGAGGAGATGAGGGTTCGGTTGTGGTGGGAGCGGTTGAGGCGGTGGAAGGGGTTGAGGATGAGGACATGATGAGTTTGGTTGATTTGATGTGAAGTGTGGTGTTAAATGAAGTTTTTACCATAGTGGGGGGTAGGTTTTATGAGGGTAATAATGAGGGTAGGGTGAGGGATTGTGTCGGTTGGGAAAGAACGGGTAGGTTTTTGAATGGGTAGGTTTGGGTGATTTGTGGGGTTTGTTTATTTGAGTGGGTAAATAGGATAAGTGGCAGTAACTCTGAATATGAGATAGTCAAGTGTTGAGTATGCAACTAAGTACAAAAATGTGCCGGAAAATCATGATAAATTGAAACATATGTGAATTAGAATAAAGAAGAGTATACTTACATGCCAATTCTCGTCAATCATGTAAGGGATTAGACACACACACACATGAATCACATACAATTAATTAAACCAATTTGTAACCGAAGTTTCTCAAATTGTTCTCTTGCTAGTGGTTTCGTAAAAATATCCGCTAATTGATCTTCGGTTTTGCAAAAAATAAGCTTAATATGTCATTTCTCTACGTGATCACGAAGAAAATGATGACGAATCTCAATATGCTTAGTCCTAGAGTGTTGAATGGGATTTTTGGAAATGTTTATGGCACTAGTATTATCACACATAATAGGAATAAAGTCATAAATCATACCAAAATCTTGGAGTTGTTGTCGAACCCAAAGAAGTTGTGAGCAACAATGAGCGGCACTAACATATTCGCTTTCGGCCGTTGAAAGAGCTACCGTATTTTGTTTCTTTGAACCCCATGAAACGAGACAAGGTCCAAGGAACGTGGCAATCCCGGAGGTGCTCTTTCGGTCCACCGTACATCCCGCAAAATTGGCATCGGAAAACCCTACAAGATCAAGGGGACAATACAACGGATACCACAAGTGGAGATGTTGGGTTCCAATCAAATATCGAAGAATTCGTTTGACGGCTTTGAAATGGGATTCTTTCGAATTTGATTGGAACCGAGCACATAAACAAACGCTAAAGAGAATGTCGGGACGACTAGCGGTTAAGTAAAGAAGAGATTCAAGCATACCTCGATACACCTTGTCACTTACATATTTGCCATTTTCATCTTTGTCCAACTTGGACGTAGATACCATGGGTGTAGAGTATGATTTAGCATATGTCATCCCGAATTTCTTAAGCATTTCTTTAATATACTTTTGTTGATGAATTAGGATTCCTTCTTTAGTTTGTTTGATTTGAAGTCCAAGAAAGAATCCTAGTTCACCCATCATGCTCATCTCAAATTCCGATTTCATTAATTCGGAAAAATACACACAAAGAAGCTCATTAGTAGCACCAAAAATAATGTCATCGACATACACTTGCACAATCAACAGTCCATCGGACTGTGACTTTAAGAACATGGTTTTGTCCACGGATCCTCTCCTAAACCCATTTTCAAGTAGGAATTTTGACAATCTATCATACCAAGCACGAGGTGCTTGTTTTAAACCGTAAAGAGCTTTGTCCAACTTGAAAACGTGATTAGGAAAATCATTATCCAAAAACCCCGGGGGTTGCTCAACAAAGACATCCTCTTCCAAATAGCCATTTAGAAAAGCGGTTTTAACATCCATTTGGAAGAGTTTAATGCCTTTGTGAGCCGCAAAAGCAATAAGTAATCGTATGGCCTCAAGTCTAGCTACCGGTGCATAGGTTTCATCATAGTCAATACCCTCTTGTTGGTTGTAACCTTGCACCACTAGTCTAGCCTTGTTCCTTACGATTTCTCTGGAATCATCAAGCTTGTTGCGAAAGACCCACCTAGTACCAATGACGGTACGATTAGTTGGCCTAGGGACCAAGTGATATACCTCATTTCTCTTGAATTGATTAAGTTCTTCTTGCATTGCAATTACCCAGTCAGCAACAGTCAGAGCGACTGTTACATTGGCAGGTTCAATTTGAGAGAGAAATGCATTATGTGCACAGAAGTTGTTGAGAGAGGCCCTTGTTCTTACTCTAGATCTGATGTCACTTGTCAGATTTGACAAAGGGTGTGAATTTTGATGTTTCCACTTCTTTGGCACGAATGGGGCTTCTTCTCTTTCAACAGCAACAGTCTGAGACTCTGAGTGACTGTTACTTCCTGGTCAGATGTTGGTCCTTCATCAGAGTTGGAAGACTCTGCATGTTCAACAGTCAGAGGGACTGTTACAGTCTGGGAGGGAGAAGCAGTAGCAGAGTTACTGTAGATTCCCCCTGAGTTGATGTTGTCTGTAGCAGGTAACAGTCTCTTCGTCTGTTGCTGATCAATGATATTCGAATTGTTCAAGACTTCTTCTTGATTAAACACAAAGTCTTCTCGCACAAGCCCAATCTCGAATTCATCATCTTCCTCATCAATTTGTACCTGCTCAAAGAGACTAGATTCATCAAAATGACATGTACACTTTCCTCAACCAACATAGTCCTCTTGTTATAAACTTTATAGGCCTTGCTATGATTAGAATAGCCAATAAAAACCGCTTCATCACTACGTGGATCGAATTTACCCAAATTATTTTTACCATTGTTGTGAACAAAACATTTGCTACCAAAACATCTAAAGTATGAAATGTTGGGCTTTCTTCCACGTAGTAATTCATATGGTGTTTTATTGTGTAGACTTCTTACCATGACTCGATTGTGAATATAGCAAGCGGTGTTTACCGCTTCGGCCCAAAAGTTTCGAGGAAGCTTACTACACAATAACATGGTTCTAGCCATGCCTTCAAGAGTTCTATTCATGCGTTCAACAACGCCATTTTGTTGAGGAGTTCTTGGGACGGAGAAATTATGATCAACACCATTGTCATCACAATAAGCACCAAATGATGAGTTTTCAAATTCGGTTCCATGATCGGTTCGAATGGAAACAAGTCTTAAATCAAGTTTGTTTTGAATCTTTTTTAACCAAATTAAAAACTCATCAAATGCCTCATCTTTGGAACTCAAGAACAATGCCCAAACAAATCTACTATAATCATCAACAATGACACAAACATAGCGACTCCCTCCTCTACTACGGGTTATCATGGGTCCACATAAATCAATGTGCAAGAGTTGTAGTGGACGAGAGGTACTCACAACCTTTTTCGATTTGAAGGAACTTCTAACATGTTTACATTTAGCACATTCATCACAAATTTTATCAAGATCAAATTTTATGTTAGGAAATCCTTCAACCAAGTCAAGTCTTTTGAGAGTATTGAGAGTCTTAGTACTTACATGTCCAAATCGTTTATGCCACAACCAAGGATCATTTTTCATTACACTCATACAAGACATAGTATGTCCGGATAAAGTGTTTAAATCGGTTAGGTAGACGTCTTTCACTCGTCTACCTTCAAGTATTACCTCATGGGTTGTGGCATCAATGATTCGACAAAGACTAGCACTAAATTCGACCAAGTTACCACGGTCACATAATTGAGAGATGCTAAGGAGATTATGCTTCAAACCTTTGACAAGCCGCACATTGTCGACACAAAGTAACGATGACTTACCAACCTTCCCAATGCCTATTACTTCACCTTTCTTGTTGTCACCAAACATTACCGTGCCACCATCATAAGCTTCAAGTGAGAGAAATTGGCTTTTGTCTCCCGTCATGTGACGAGAACATCCACTATCCAAGTACCAATTGCGGCCGCCTCTCACCAAGCCCTACAAGAGTTTAGACTTTAAGTTTAGGAACCCAAATCATTTTGGGTCCCTTCTTGCAACCAACTTGTTTAAGGAGATCTTTCCGAATCCATATTTGCTTTACAACTTTAACATTTCTTTCAATGTCATTATGACCAGTTTTTCCACAATAGTTGCAAATGATGTATTCGGGAAGACCGACATACTTCCTTCTTCGGAAGTCAGTTTTGCTAGGATCTGGTTTCTGAATTTAACAGTGCGACTGACTGTTCCATTTAAAACCCAGACCAGCCACTCTATCACACCTCTTGAATTGACTAATGAGAAAATTCTAGACATTTTGACTTCCTTCCCATTTTTTAGACACATGTTTAGCTTCATTAAGTTCCTTGCAAAGTTTCTCAATTTTAGCCAAAAGCAACTTTTTCTTTTCCTTAGAAATATCCAAATTATTTTTCATCACAACATACTTGGATTTTAAGTCAATGATGGTGTTGATTTTATGTTCAATGTCAATCTTAAGGTTGGAGATGCAAAAGTTCAATTGAGCGACTTTAGAGTCGGAGGAGCAATTCTTGTGATTGTCATGTTGTATCTTAACAAGTTTTTCATGAAGGAATCTAATTTCCCCTTTGAAGGCATTAAGATCGACCTTGAGTCGATCATTCTCAGTGGTTAAAGTTTTGACAAGATCATGAGAGGAAGAGCTTTGCTTTTCAATGTCAGAGGCAACAAACAGAGGGAATGTGACTTTCAGACTTTCAACTTCTTCTTCAAGGTCGACTATTTCAGTTTTAGAAAGCTCAAGATCTTTGATGAGATCATCACGCTCCTTTGAAATTTTAGAAATTTGGAAGACTAAGGAGGTGTTAATCTCTTCAAGATCAGAGGGGGTAGAGCTAGAGCTAGAGGATTTAAGGAAATCGAGTTCATTTGCCAGTTTTTGTTTAATTTCCTTAATCTCTTAAATTCAGTCTCAACTTCAGAAGTAACAGTCGCTGTGTCTGTATCATTCAATTCCTGTTTTAGAAGAACATTTTCTTGAGCAATCTCCTCTATTTGATCTTGCATGACATCAAGTTTCTCTATTAGGTTACGACACTTGTCAAACAACTTATCAAGTAACTTTTTTTTTTTGATAAAATGTAAATTCATTAATATGAAAAATCGTAGCCATACAAGATTGATAAGGCCCATAATGGGACGCTCAACCCAACAGACTCATATCCTCAGACTGCTATTTGTCTCGGCCTTTTTCACTTAAAGCCCAATCTCTCCTTCTCCCTATATACTCCCTCAATCCATCTGACATACCACAACAAAACTTATCAAGTAACTTACAGACCTTGTCTTTGGAATAAGTTCTAACCTTAGCCTTAAGATATTTTACCTCATTGTCGGACTCGGAATCGGATTCATCCGGATGTGCCATAAGACACCTAAGAGACTCACTCCTAGCAAGTTTATGTGTTTTATTTTTGAGATTGTTTGTCAAACACATTTTAACATCTAGTTGCTCGTCTCTTTTATCCTTAGATTTGATGTCATTCCATTTTTGAGATATTTTACCTCATTTTGAGATTGTCTCTTTTATCCTTAGATTTGATATCATTCCATTTTGGGCATTCTTTAATTAAGTGACCTTTGTCACCAAATTTGAAACATCCCATAGCGGAACTCGGTCGTCTCTTAGGAAATCGTTTTCTAGCATGGTTCACCTTAAAATTTTTGAATCCTTGGCTATTGACCATCCCAACAAGATTTCTTGAGAACATGGCAAATTCATCTTCCTCTTCTCCTTCCTCATCACTTGAGGTGGATTTAAGAGCAAGTCCTTTTCCCTTTGAGGTCTCACTAGGAGCATTGTCGAGATTTAACTCGTGTGCAATTAGGGACCCCATTAGTTCATGAAAGGTTAATGTGGTTAGGTTTCTAGCCTCTTCAATAGCGGTGACTTTTGGTTGCCACTTGGCGGTAAGACTACGAAGAATTTTTCGAATGATATCCTCGGACTCGAAAGTTCTTCCTAGACTTTTAAGCTCATTAATAATGCTAGAAAAGCGAGAGGCTAAACTATTGATGGACTTGTCCTTCAACATATGGAACATCTCATATTTTTTTATGAGAAGGTCTATACGTTGTTTTTTGTTAACTTGTATGGTTCCCTCGTGTGCGAGTTCAAGAACGTCCCATATTTGTTTAGCCGTCGTACAACCGGATATACGAATCACTTCCTCCTCACCAACACATCGTTGAAGAATAGTCATGGCTTTGGAATTTTTCTCGGCCAATTTAAAATCATTTTCAATGTAATCCTTTTCGAGTTTGACCGTAGAAAAACCCGTCATAATGTCCTTATCTTCAATAATGAGTGGTCTATCTTTGATGATTTTCCAACATTGGTAATCAATACTTTTGATGTAGTGTTCCATTTTGAGTTTCCACCATCCAAAATTCTCACCGGTAAAGACCGGGATCTTGGAGTGTTTAGAGGAATCCATAGGCCTAGAATCAAACTCAAAGGCGATTAGCCTCGATCAAGAGCACGAGGCTCTGATACCAATTGAAGGGTTTGGATTCCAAGTATCTAAGAGGAGGTGGGGGTGAATTAGGTACCACTTTAAAATTTTCAACTTAATCTTTATTGTTTAAAGAAAGTTGATTGTTGTTTAAGAAGAACAAATGGATACACTGAATGAACAAGGTTATCAAGAGTGTATTGCAGAATTATAAAGTTGTTGTAAAGTGAATGTCACAATGAATCTGACTGTTACTTGTTCGTTTTAGCAGATGAAGTAAAGGCTACAACACGAAAGTAACAGTATCCGAGACTGTTGCACTAGACAGAAATAAGAAACACACGAGTAAATAAAAGTGCAGCGGAAATTAAGCAAACAAGAAAATAACACAGGAGATTTGAATTGGTTCAGCCACTTCAAAGGCCTACGTCCAATCTTCTTCTTATTGATTCAATTAAGTAATCTACTCCGACTACCTAAGACGCTTACAATAAAAAGGACCAACAACCTACTCCGGTTGCGAAATGAGTTCAAGACTACTCCTTCTCAAACTCGACTCTTCATCTAAGAAAGTTACAAGATCAAATTCCCTGATTTTGTTCTTGTGAAACGAACGAAGGCGAGTTCATTAATATCTAACTATTCTAGATAGAAGAATACAATGCTTAACGCAACAGTTGTCATGTCTGAGACTTTTGAAGACTTTGAAGAAATTTTGCAAAGATTAAAAGCTTAAAACTTTGAAAACAATTTGCAATGAAGTGAGTTTGATTTCTCTTGAAAAGTCTTGAAGAAATGAGAGAGGTGTGCTCTCTATTTAAAGAGGAGGAAGTGATTTGAAAATGATTGAAAAAGAGCCTTGAGAAAGTCCACTTTCAAGCATGTGGGCAAAGTAAATGTCCTTGCATAAAGCTTTCACAAGTGACAAAATGTCTCATAAAAGTGGGCTGCTCAAGATGCAGGAAACGTTTTACCCTTGGGTGAAAGTCATAAGATGACAAATTCATTTGGGAACAAGCCAAGCTTTGCTTTTCTTTTTGAGAAAAAGTTTGTTTCTGCAAATGAGGAAAAATCCTTTCAAATGATTCCTTCTTATCATTTTCTAAGCACGTTCCAAATCATTTTAAGGATGGTTCAAGTAACTTTTCAAAACAGCAGGAAGTTTTTTTAGGTTTAGAAAGTCTCTGAAAAGTTTCAGACATGTGCAACAGTCGCCCTCACTGTTACGCTGAACATGTGAGGTAACGGTTGCCTAGACTGTTGCATCTGTAAGTACCATACTCTTCTACCTTTACAATAGACGACTCTTTACAACTCGATTCTTCTTGGTCATTCAACTCTTCATCTACTCTTGCTTGGAGATTAGTCTTGCTTGGAGATTCATAATTTCCTGAAAACTTAACTAAGAAGCATATATTAATTAGGCATGTCATCATCATTCATCAACCAACTAGCTCAACATTTAGTTATAAATCTGTGGAAATGATTTGCGATATTCATTAGCCAGTGCGTACTGGAAGATGCTTGTCTTTTAAATATGGTAGAACATCATCCCTTGTGACTAGGCTGCTGCAAAAGTTGTTATTTCTACATTCGTTTGTGACTTCCCGACTGGGTTCTCGTGTTTATCACCTTATGATCTGCCCTGGTTACATTCGCTAATGTTGGGTCTTCTCATCTCAAGCAACATCACTCGCTACGCTGCTACAATCTTGACGGGTTAGGAGATTGGATAGATAAATTGGACTGAATAATTGTTTTGTTTTGTTGCAGCTCGCTTAGCTTACTATATGGATTTTGTTGTTAGTGTTTTTATGATGCCTTTTTTTTATATCGTGAAGCAATTAATTGAAGCTATGCCTATGGGTGATTGGCAAAAAAAAAACACTAAATTTTCATATTCTTAACTACACACGTTGGAGACTGGCTGCTTATTATTGCACTTATGCCTACTGATGCAGATGTTTTGGTAACTAAAATCAAAATCTGCAGAACTTGGTCACCTCCCCCTCGATTTTATGCAAGTAAATACTGATGCAGATGCTTTGGAAGGGGCAAAGATTGGCCTTTGGATAGTCCTTAGAGACAGGGAGGGCTCGGTAGTGGTGGATGTGTAAACATAAATTATAGGATCTTGATTATAACGATAATTACTGAAAGGTACTTACGTGGTGCAGCCATCAGATCTGATAATAAAGTTACTTGAGAAAGATAAATAATAAACCCTTATTGCTTTGCCTTCTCCTACCTTCCTTATTCTCTAATTCACTTTCTTTCTTGTGTGTTGGTGATATGAATGAATTAGGTTAAAGCACAAACAGGTGTACTTATATAGAGAGGTGGCAGGAGGGGCTTTATGGAATAAGTAGTCAGTTATGTAAATAGCCTGTAACTATTTACCATAATCTACTTAAACTAGGACTCCTAATAAAAACCCGAAACAATATATTTAACCATTATTTAATTAAGGCAACTAATATCAGTAATTAGGTCCACACAATAGAGAATTAAATATTAATATAATAATAATTCTTACATTCTCCCACTTGGACCATATTACTGATTAAAACATAATGTCACACTTAATTATAACATAAGGCGCGTAGACGGTTAAATAAACACATAATGGGTTTATCTTAATTACCCTGATTATCCCTGAACAACTGGTTGAGTCATGGCGGAGACACTACTATAAAAGAGAAGTGGTCCTTCCATGTACTACGGACCAATCACTTAGAATAATCAGTCTGTACAAGGAGCAAACATAATCCCCAAATAATGTCCTTGAGGAAAAGGACTAATTCTGTTAATCGTGCAACAATAATGTATACAACAACAATAATACGATACAGAAAAGTGTTCGGAAATCATCATCATAATAAAACATAAGTCGATTAATCAAAACATAAGTGTCATTATTACAAAGCACTAGCATGATCCAAACATAAACGAAAAAGCCTTAATGATTATCCTCCAGACCAATATCAATAGCATGCTTCATAAATGTCTTTGGAGGTAATCCCTTAGTTAAAGGATCTGCTATATTAGCACTAGTCATAATGTGCTCAATTGACACAGTGTTTTTCCGAACTTCCTCCTTAACTGACAAGTATTTCATTTCCATGTGCTTTATTCCTTTAGAATACTTGTCATTCTTCGAAAAGAAGATCGATGCGGTATCATCACAATAAATTCTCAACGGCCTTGCATCATAATGCATAATGCTAAGCCCTGAAGGAGAATTCCGCAACCATAAAGCTTGAATAGTAGCCTCAAAGCACGCTACAAATTCAACTTCCATAGTGGATGAGGCAATAATTGTTTGTTTAGCACTTTTCCAGGAGATTGCTCCCCCAGCTAAAACAAACACATAACCAAAAGTGCTTTTCCTTGAGTCCACGCATCCTCCAAAATCTGAGTCATCATATCCAATAACCCATTTCAGGATTGGACTGATATCGACCCAACATACCTACTGCAAAACTTATGTCAGGTCTTGTACAGACCTGCGCATACATTAAGCTTCCAACCAGAGATGCATAAGGAAAGTTTTTCATGGTATTTCGTTCTAGCTCAATCTTAGAATACATACTTAAGTTGAACTTATCCCCTTTCTGAATAGGAACATCATTGGGATTACATTTTACCATGTTGAATCTTTCTAAGACTTTACTGATATAGACTTTCTGAGACAACCCTAATGTCCTTTGTGATCTGTCTCGAGATATTTCCACCCGGATCACATAGGACGCCTCTCCCATATCTTTCATCTCAAAGTTGTTTGATAGGAAATCTTTAGTTTGACGTAATAGTCCCAAATCACTGCTTGCTATAAGTATGTCATCGACATATAGAACCAAAAATGCAAACTTACTCCCACTGATCTTCAGGTATATACACTGATCAACAGTGTTTTCTTGAGACCCAAAGGAGGTAATGGTATTATGGAACTTAATATACCATTGTTGAGAAGCTGGCTTAAGTCCATAAATGGACTTCTTTAATATACAGACCTTGTCCTCTTTGTCATCAATAATGAAGCCTTCAGGCTGAGCCATGTAGACTTCTTCTTCCAAACTCCCATTCAAGAATGCCGTTTTCACATCCATTTGATGTAGCTCTAAATCAAAATGAGCTACAAAAGCTAAAATGATCCGTAATGAATCCTTCTTAGAAACTGGAGAGAAGGTTTCATTATAATCAATGCCTTCTTTCTGATTAAAGCCTTTAGCTACCAGTCTGGCTTTATGTCGTTCAATATTACCTGAGGAGTCGCGCTTGGTCTTAAAGACCCACTTGCAGCCGACAGCCTTATGACCTACTGGTAAATTGACCAACTCCCAGACCTCATTCTTAGCCATAGACTCCATTTCTTCTTTCATGGTATTAATCCATTTATGGAATCATTACAATTCATAGCTTGTGAAAACGTAACCGGATCATTATCAATACTAATGTCAAATTCACATTGTTGTAGATACACATAGTCATCTGAAGTAGTTGGCTTTCTAGGTCTTGTGGACCTTCTTAATACTATTTCAGGGGCTGTATCAACAACTTCAGTGGCAATGTTATCATTCGGGAGTGGAGGGTCATCAACGTTAGGTTCCACAATATTGACTGGGTCAACATTATCATTATGTGGAACATCATCAATTGAAATTGGGGGCAAAGAAACTGGAATTGCCACCTAACTTCATTGACTATGACATCCCTTACCTGATCACTCCCACTAACTTCGCCATTCTCAAGGAATTTGGCATTTCCGGTTTCTACAATTCTTGTTCTGTGTGTAGGACAGTAAAACCTATACCCTTTAGACTTTTCTGGATAACCGATAAAGAACCCACTAATGGTTCTTTGATCGAGTTTCCTTTCATGTGGATTATAAATGCGTGCCTCTGCTGGGCATCCCCATATATGCAAATGTTGAAGACTCGGTTTCCACCCTTTCCACAGTTCAAATGGTGTCTTTGAAACTGCCTTACTGGGAACCCGGTTTCCAACATACACAGCAGTCATAAGGGCATGCATCCACAACTTCATGGGTAAGTTGGTATTACTCATCATTGTCCTTACAGCCTCTAATAGGGTTCGATTACGCCTCTCAGCTACACCATTCATCCATGGAGAACCAGAAGTTGTGTACTGAGGGACAATACCCAAACTTTCATGGAGTTTTGCAAAGGGACCAGGATGTTGTCCTGATTCATCATATTTGCCATAATATTCACCACCTCTATCTAACCTTATGATTTTCACTTTCTTTCCCAATTGCCTTTCCACCTCCTTAATGTAAACCTCTAAAGCGTTTACTGATTGAGATCTTTCATGCAAAAGATAAAGATAACAATAACGTGAATAATCATCGATAAATGTGATGAAATATTTCTCTCCGCTCATGGAGGGAACATCAAATGGACCACAAATGTCTGTATGTATGATTTCTAATAACGTAGTGCTTCTTGTGGACCCTTTCTTGGTGTGTTTGGTTTGCTTACCTTTAATGCATTCCACACACGTCCCAAAATCCAAAATCAAGAGAAGGTAACATATTGTTTTTAACTAATATGTTCATTATTTCTCTTGAAATATGGGCCAAACGTTTATGCCACAAGAAGAAGGAACTTTCATTAGAGCCTGTATCTAGCCACCATGTATTAGAAGGAATTTCATCATAATTTGATTCGAAACATACTAAAGCCAAAAGCTTATCCTTCTTTTCGAATCAATTCTCACGCTTTATGCAGTCTTGCTGAAAGTGCCCAGGTTTCCTACAGAAAAGGCAACTTTACTGCTTCTTAATTTCCTTCTTTATGCCAGTTGCAGACGGTTTATCAGAAGGGCTTAACTTAATGCCCTTTCTGTTTCTAAACTTACCTTTAGATTTCCCGCTTACATGATGCACATGATGTGCCTGGGGATAAGTTCAGACATAAGCCTTCCAGCTACCGCTTTCTCGGTAGTCTGAAAGCGTTCCTTAATGATTTCCATGTACTTACTGGCTGTAGTACAGCCTATCTCCGAAATGGAGGACTTAATGTTTAGTGCAGTGGTAATTCGTAAGAACTTTAAGCAAAGACTGTCATGTTATTGAGAGAGCTTTGCAACGGTACTGCATTATGAATAATGCTCAGAACATTAGGCTTTGAGTTTATCACACAATAGCAATTATGACTAAGACTTGAAACTTAAATGAGTAACTTATAAACATTCATTAGGCGATGGGTAGTATCTGTGGACAACCTACGCACGCTTAATTACATAATCAAGAATACTCTCTTTATTGGGTGTTTTACTTTAATGTTAGGTTACCTGTGGGTAAAACCTTAATACGAGTTATTTTACCCCATTAGATGCTTAGTCGGATATTCACTGCATAATTTGAGTCCACTGTGGTGAACATCAACATAATGTGAATGCCCAATTTAAATACATTATGAGATCTTATCGCGTACGAGATGAATTCACTGTGGTGAATTTCAACACGTCATAATGCGGATGTCTCCTTTAATCAATACTTAAGATATAATTAATATTCAATAAGAATGTATGTTTAGTCGGATATTCACTGCATAATTTGAGTCCACTGTGGTGAACATCAACATAATGTGAATGCCCAATTTAATTACATTAAGAGATCTGATCGCGTACGAGATGAAATCACTGTGGTGAATTCCAACTTGTCATAATGCGAAGGTCTCCTTTAATCAATACTTAAGATATAATTAATATTCAATAAGAATGTATGTTTAGTCGGATATTCACTGCATAATTTGAGTCCACTGTGGTGAACATCAACATGATGTGAATGCCCAATTACATTATGAGATCTGATCGCGTACGAGATGAAATCACTGTGGTGAATTTCAACTCATCATAATGCGAAGGTCTCCTTTAAGCATAGTAACATAATATTATGCGAGCATACAATGAAAACGAACAATAAGTATTGAAACAGCACGGGAAGACCTCGACCGAGTAAAACATCAGCTCGATCGAGTAGAAAATAAACTTAAACACCTCGATCGAGAACAACTTTAGCTCGATCGAGAAGAAAACAAAGAAGAACCCCTCGATCGAGTACAACTTTAGCTCGATCGAGTACAAGGCAAAACAAGACCCCTCGATCGAGTAAACAATAGCTCGATCGAGCAGGATCAAAATCATAAGGGCTCGATCGAGTAGAGCATTTGCTCGATCGAGCAGAAATAAAAGCATAAGGGCTCGATCGAGTAGAGCATTTGCTCGATCGAGCAGAATTAAAAGCATAAGGGCTGGATCGAGTAGAAAATTAGCTCGATCGATCAGAATTATAAACATAAGGGCTCGATCGAGTAGAACATTAGCTCGATCGAGCAACATCATTATTAAACAAGGCATCTCGATCGAGAAAGACTTTAGCACGATCGAGAACAAGGCAAAAGGGAACCACTCGATCGAGTACACCATCAGCTCGATCGAGCAGAAGCAAATCAGAAGAGACTCGATCGAGTAGGCAGTTAGCTCGATCGAGCAGAAGCATAAACAAACCGCCTCGATCGAGTGAGCATTAGCTCGATCGAGTAGGTTAGACAACAGACGGCATTCATACGCATAATAAACATAATAATCATTCAAATCGAATTAGGCAGCGCAAAACATCATCATAAATAATCATCATAAATAAAATAAAACGAAATAATTCGATTAGGCAGCGGAAACGATCATCATAACAGGATACGCTATCAATCATGAGGGTATACAATAAATTATGAATGAATGTTACAACATCATGATTAAAACATTAAATTCATTCATAAAAACATAATTAGAACATTAATCAGAATTACAACTATAATCACAACCATGCTCTGATACCACATGTAAACATAAATTATAGGATCTTGATTATAACGATAATTACTGAAAGGTACTTACGTGGTGCAGCCATCAGATCTGATAATAAAGTTACTTGAGAAAGATAAATAATAAACCCTTATTGCTTTGCCTTCTCCTACCTTCCTTATTCTCTAATTCACTTTCTTTCTTGTGTGTTGGTGATATGAATGAATTAGGTTAAAGCACAAACAGGTGTACTTATATAGAGAGGTGGCAGGAGGGGCTTTATGGAATAAGTAGTCAGTTATGTAAATAGCCTGTAACTATTTACCATAATCTACTTAAACTAGGACTCCTAATAAAAACCCGAAACAATATATTTAACCATTATTTAATTAAGGCAACTAATATCAGTAATTAGGTCCACACAATAGAGAATTAAATAATATTAATATAATAATTCTTACAGGCTGTTATATATTGTACTTGTATTACAAGGATTACAAACTAGTAACAATACAACAAGGCACTAAGAAAAACAGAAATGAAACAATTGCAAACGGTATTTATCAACCCACCGAATCGTGTTGAACACACTTTCCTTAGAGTATTTTGACCCTAATTGCCTTGGGTATCTCGAAAGCTCTGTAGGATAAGACGGTCTTACTTTGTCTTAGGCAAGAATAAAGAACACTAGAACAATAGAGTTTTGTTTTAGTTTTGTTTTTGTCAAAATCTGAAAATGATATGAATATTGTGTTATTCTTTCATTCAATTCTTCACATATATATAAGAATTTATGTGATGAGATACATAATATAATACATATATTATTTAATGGATAATGCATGGGAAAACACCCAACAAATACCGTCTTTGGGTTTCATTCGAAACCCAAACAACACAAAGCAAAAGCGCGCGGAAAACAGAACAAATATACCCAGAAAACTGAAACCCCGATCGGGGTTTGGAAACCCTGATCGGGGTTTGCTATATCTTGGTATATTTGAATAATCAGAAACTTTCCAGACCCCATATCCTTTCGGGGTAATGCCACCCCGATCGGGGTTAAGTCTCCCTTGTTATATTCTTGCAAAACACTAAGTAAAATACTTAGTAAAAACCGAGTATAAACTCGACACAAATAACGAGTCGATATAAAATACAATAAGCTCGTCATTTCTTTATCCATTACAACCATGAACTCGATATACGATTATATGAGCATACACTCTGTATTCCTGACTCACATTTTATCCTTTACGAGCTCAAAACCGACTTTGACTTGGAAACCCGAATGCACTTAAATGAGTTGTGATCAAAATCACTAACAGTGGCGGTGGGCTTCAGACTGTGCACAGGGTGGCCTTTGGGTTTTGCTGAAGTAGCCAGTAGCCACTGCAAGGTTTGGTGTGGACATTGCTAGAAGGACAGGTGCGGAAAACCCCCCGGAAAAAGTCATCCTGGGAAGCGATTCCCTTGAGCTTATTTCACAATTTAAGGTGAAGAAATTGAGTCGTCGCCTCTGGGGTTCGATTGTAGACGATGTCTTGGCTTTTCTTGGGTCGTTTATGGAGAGTTCTTGTAGTCATGACAAAGGTAATCTACCTGGTTAATTAGTGACTATTTCACTTTCTCAAATGCTGCATTACGTGCATATGTAAGTACATTATACATTTGACATTCGTAGTTATTCAGCAAAGTAAATATATTACTTTTAAGAGCTCAACTTTACCATCATAAACTTGTGACGATTTACAAGCATTTTAAATAATATTAAATGAAAATGAAAAGAAGTTATGAGACATCACAAGCTTAGTCTTGATATCCCAAGAAAAGAACCAACAATTGCTCGCAATAGTTAAGAGTCATCGTTTTTCGACCACAGAGCGAATGTGGATAACATATAAACAAGACCCCACAGATACCAAAGCCCAGATTCTGCTCATTTGGTCCATTTCTCAATAGAGAGGAAAAAGGACAAGATTTTTTTTAATTTGATGGAGGTTATCATTTGCGGGCTTGGGTGGATGGATTAGGCCTACCTTTAATAAAGTGTCCAACGGTCCTAAAATGCTTTGTCCAAGCCCGTTAACGTGGGCTTACTAGTGTTGTCCATTTTCGTCCAGTTTAAGGTAACGGGATTGTCTGTGAACATACGGACTTAAATATAAAATATATTTAATAAATTTTAGTGATGAAATTAGAGCTAAAAATACACAAATTATATTCAATATTAAATGAAACATCAAATTATCAACGTAACAAATAGAAATCAAGTTATAATTAAGTTCTTTAATTAGAATGAAATTACAAGTCGCGAAAACATTAACGATATAGGAAAATACGAGTTAAGTAGTTGTTCTTTTGTTAATGATCTACTTAAAGTTAAATGGGTCGTTTAACAAGATGTTTGAGTTATCAAAAAGTTAAACGGGTTCAGTCAAAGTTAAGATCATCGACATACTCGTTAATTGGGTTGAGTTCAAGTATAGAGGCTAAAAACCTATACAAACTTAAATCCAAACCCGACCTACCAAACCCAACTCAAGTTTAGAGCTTGGAAGTTGGAAGTATAAGGCCCTGTTCTTTTGGACTGAATAGGAGCTGAACTGAACTGAACTGAACTTATAGGAGCTGAACTGAACTTATTGGAGCTGAACTGAACTGAACTGAACTTATAGGAGCTGAACTGAACTTATAGGAGCTGAACTGAACTGAACTTACAAGAGCTGAACTGAACTTATAGGAGCTGAACTGAACTGAACTAAACTTATAGGATCTGAACTTTTCTGAACTTAATTTTACTTAATTGAATAGAATTTATAGAATCTAAAATTTACTAAACTGAACTTTATTACATAAGGTAAGATAATAACATAATTCCAATTTATATACATTGGTTTGTTCAAATAGATTACTACGTTGACATCATCTTTATCTGTATCTTTATCTTTTAAAAAGGACTGTCATAAAAAAAAGTATACTCTAAAACATAAGGTAAGATAATAACATAATTCCGATTTATGTACATTGGTTTGTTCAAATAGATTACTACGTTTACATTACGATAAAAAATAAATAAATCACATATTACATCGTTTTCTAACCATCTATTTCCATATCATCATCTTTCTCATCACTTTCTTCTTTATCTTCACTATCACTCGAATCTATTGTCTCGCCAAATGTTTTTTACTATTTTGCTTCGTACCTTTAACATGGTTTTTTTCCGCTTATCATCAAACATGCCCAAATCTACTGTTCCTTGAATATTCACGTCATGTTGTATAATAGGTATTCCAAGAGTATGCATCCTTATAAAATTATGGAGTGTGAATGTATAAAACAATAATAGACATTTGATACTTTTGTAACATTCGGGACATATTTTTTAACACCCACCTTTTTTTCAATTGACCAAATGTCATTCCACTAATTAATGTCAAATGTTTTTATATCGGTTTTCATAAATAATATATTCCGTATAACTTTTCTGAACTTAATTTGTAAGAATTGAATTTTTCTGAACTGAACTTATAAGAGCTGAACTAAACTTATATGAACTGAACTTATAGGAGCTGAACTGAACTGAACTTATAGGAGCTGAACTGAACTTATAGGAGCTGAACTGAACTTATAGGAGCTGAACTGAACTTATAGAAGCTGAACTGAACTTAAAGGGGCTGAGTTTAAGTCCAAAAGAACAGGGCCTAACTCCTCCCATTTTCTTCATTTATTCGAGACTAACAAAATCTTCCGATTTAAGTGTGCCAAAACTCAAGGTAATTTCAATATTATCTCTCATATTTTGTGTAAATGTGTTCTTTATACCTCAATCTATACCTAAGTTTTGCCCCTTTTTAAGTGTTTATAAGCATGCAATGTCACAATTCATACTTCTACTTTAGAAAACTTGTTTATGGAATTTTTCATAGACTTTCACCAATTAATTATTGGGTTATTGTAAAGTTGCATTTTTTTTCTCCTTAATTTAGTTGATTTGGGGTTTTCAGCAATAGATTGTCGATTAAATACTGGGTTAATTGATGTGTGTGCTTAAGATTGTTCTCTTAAATTACTTTATTTGGGGGTTTTTTTTTACAATGGAAGCCTAAATAGAATTCAATGATTAGGTATTTTGTTAAACTCGTATACTCCGTCCCGATCAATTGTTGTCCTTTCATTTTGGCAAAGACTAAGGAAAGAGTGGGGACCATTTGTGATTCCACTTAGGGAATGACAAGTGGACAGTAGACCCCATTGGGTTACCAAATTACTCATAGAAAACCGGACAACAATTCACCGGGACACCCTAAAAAGAAATTGGACAACAATTGACTGGGACGAAGGGAGTAGTAAATGCTGCAATTCCTGTATTGGGTTTGTCTAAGAGTTCGAAAAGTCAGAGTTGGAAGATCCTCCGTCGCATTTTGTGCACCATTTTATATTTCACTCTCGTTATCTTTCGGAAATGTAAAATAGTGATAAACTATTACTATCTCGGTGATGTGTCAAATGGGGAGGGAGTCGGGCGCATGATCTCGTCACAGTGGGGTAGACAGGGGGTGCTTCTGACAAAAGTCCGTCATGGAGAGGAAAGTGTTAAGCTTTGAACTATCTCGTGAATCTTGACGAGTATGGTTATCTATTAATTCGGCTTTCATTACATTTCAGGTAGAGTCCTGTAAAGACCATGACACCACCTGTAAAACTTGGTAGACATGTAGAAGACCCAATAAGTGGGAATTATTTGGATATGATCAGCAGTTTACCTGATGAACTACTTGGTCAGATAATTTCGTTTCTACCAACAACATGTGCCGTGAAAACAAGCATTCTATCAAAGAGATGGCGGTACCTTTTTACATTGACGACCTGTCTTACTTTTGATGATAAGCGATATCCAATGGAAAATGAGAGGATAGAATTCGTTCGAAGGTTTAAGGAGTATGTTGATAATGTTCTGAAATTGCACCAAATGTCACCCATCAAGAAATTTAGTCTAGTCTGTCGTGCCACTTATCATGATTCAGATTTGAATCGCTGGTTTACTTATGCTTTACAAAAGGGTGTTCGAGAGTTTCATTATAAGCTAGATCACCAAATTCATCATGTGCCTAAACAGGATGGATTCTTCATTTGTAAAACACTAGTGAGTCTGAAAATGATGGGTCCTCGAGATCGTGTTTATTATAAAATTAAAATTCCTCTATCAACCTCGTTACCGAAACTGAAGATCCTCCACCTGGATCATATCATATTCTTTGATTTTGAATCAATCGGAAGATTGCTTTCTGGCTGTGAATTGCTTGAAGAATTGACTCTCAAATATTGCAAATGTGACATTGACGGTTATGCTATTCATTGTACTAGAATACTCAAAGTCCTAACTATAGAAAACTGCCGTTTTTTGTTGGGTTTATTCGAGATTGACGCCCCTAGTTTGGCATATTTAAACTACAGTTCAAATATTGGTGTGAGAATTGTTCCGTCGTGGAAAAACTTGTGCTCTTTTAAGGAGGTAAAACTAACTTTCAATTGCAGCGCAGGTTATGGTACTAATGAAGATTTGTTAGACTATGCTCGTGAACTTTTAAAAGCCGCTTCCTATAAAGCTGTAGAATTACGTTTAGAAAGGCACTCAGTGCAGGTATATATGTGCATTTTCCTCGTACTTTCCACATATTTCAACATTTTACTGTGCCTTAAGGAACTCCGTAAAAGGCGGGATAGGGGGTCAATATACGAAGCTTTACCCTTGTATTTACAACATATAGAAAAGTTGTTTATGGAGGACCGGTAATGAAATCGCATTGAGAACTACTCTACCAAAAGAATGCAGCCACTTTAATGGCCCTTTCTATTTTATTAACATTGAGTCTTTGGTTTACATTGGAAAAGGCAACATCTTTTATTTGTTCATATTATGAGAATTTTGTTCATTGAACAGCTTCTTCTTACACCTGATGACGACGGTGATCAAATGCCTGATTTTCCAAGCCTGACAGCTTTATACCTTGGTCACTGTCCTTATAATGCGTGGGAATATGTAACATGCTTGCTTGAGAACTGTCCTCAACTTGAAGTTGTCTGCTTTGAATCGGTTAGCATCATGTATCTCGTAATAGTTTTATTTATTTATTTAAATTCATTGCTAGCTTAAGATCTTGTTTAAGGCAACCTTGGTAACCGTCTTTCAGTTTTTCTGACTTCATCCATTTGTTATCCAGGGCTTACACTGCTGCAAATGTTCTGAATACCACTGTCCGGATCACTGCTATGACTCACTGCCATCTTCAGCTATTCATCTGGTCCCTTTTCCATGCCATGTCAAAACGATTGAAGTGTTCAGATTTTGTGGGCACAGATGTTCATTGGCACTTATAAGGCATCTTCTTAGCAGCGCGAGTGTCTTGGAGGATGTGAACGTCTATACTGAACTCGATGACGATGTGGAGGATGTGGAGGCAGCGCGATTGTACATCTGTATGAACCTGTTGACGCTTCCAAGGGCTTCAAAAGATTGCCGTGTATATATAATGGACTAGGCTTGCCTTCTCTAATACGGTCCTTAGATATTGCTGAACCTTTTTGTGCACTTTCATCTTTCTTCTTTCTTCAATGGTAATTAAAGTTCGTTTTTTAGGACGGAGGGAGTATAAATTATAGTCCTTTCATCCATAAAAAAAACGTAAAGCTTGTAGGATTCCCGCTATTCCGAGGGTTTGTAGACACGCTCATGCAATGGACATTAATCTTAGTATGATATTAACATCTCGATTAATTCTGTTATACTTGATGTATTCTTCCCTGAAAATGGCACAATCCAAGTAAGACAATTTGAAGACAAACACAATGTATTATAGTTGATAGATAGGCATAATGCATATTTTTGTCGGGTTAGATATCACCGTTTCACGATAAAAATATAGATGTTCCTGATAAAATGTTATCATCACTTTTTGGTTAAAAAATGACAAACTTAGTTATAACATTTTTCCCATAAATGATTATGCTACGCTCTATTAAAAAAATGGTAACATATTCTGATCTTAAAAATAAGATGGTCTTAAGATGAGAGACTACTCCGTAGCTTTTATGGTTTTCTTATACTCTCCCTTCACGACATTAATGAACATATACAAGTTAACATATACTCCCTCCCTTAGACATTTTCACATTTACCAAAATTGGGAATTCACAAAAATCTTCCCTTTTTTTATTTGTCTATAATTTGCAGTTCTTATCAGAGTTATCGCTTGTGAATTGTGACAACCTCTCTATACTTTCATTTCAAACATTTTCACTTAGAGAGAGAAGGAGCTGACAAGTGGACAATAATAAATGGGGAAAATTCCATAATATAGAAAGGTAAACAATTGAATAAAGTCATAAACACTCAATAATAGAATAAATAAATGATCACGATTTAGCAAGTACGGAGTATTCCTTAATATTTGTGCAAAATGAAAGTAGGAAATCATTAGAAGGGGAGGGAGTGCATTGTTCATAATATGTTAACGGAGTAATTGTATCATTTTCTTACCTTTTTGAGCAAACGGGTTCGTTCGTGATTTTCCCTGTCTGCAGCAGGAACTAATTTGGCAATCACATGATGCAAAATGCTCCGATTTGCAGAGATTCCGATGATCGAACACATGACAAAGACAAGTATTGATGCCCATAAGGAACTGTCTGCTATTACGGTGTAGATGCCAATCATAAATGCCAGCAAAATGGCATACAAAGAATGCATTAGAATGAACACACTACGATCGACCAATAATTGAGCCATGTCGGGTTTAGAAACCATAGACCATACCAAGCAGAAGAGGACCAACATAGATGTGCACATACCATATGCATTTGCCAGTAAAAATACAGCAAAAGCTGCTTTCTTTCCAAGAAGGGCCTGACCAGTAACACTGTTAATACCACCAGGAAGAGTGAACCCAGCTGTGAAAGTAATCGTCGCAAAAAGCGCAGCAACAACAGATAGACTGCTTCTTATTTTTGACAGGTTAGTCCCCGGTTGAATATACGATGTTCTTAAATACGGATTTACCTTGATTAGCTTGCACATTTTCTCCTGCAAGTAGTTGATCTCAATTCAGCATTCATAGATACGAGTAAATGAGCTAAGACATCTTCATTTTCTCAATAAATAATCACTTAAAAACGGCTGGTAAAACATACCCAGTCCTCATTTTCCTTACAAAGCTTGGAGAGCTAGTCCTTGGCAGTTATACCCTTATCGTCTGGTGTGATCTGCTTAACCTGACTATCAAGGAGAAGTGCCTTAACAAGAAACATATCCTTTCTCTCTAATGCACGGTGCAACGCTGTTGCACCATCATGATCAGTTTCGTTCTTAAGCTCTGCAATTGACGGAATTTTAAGGAACCTAATATAATCTTTGTAAATGGGTAGTTTTATGTGGTGCAGAGGAGTGTCATTTTGTTCGCGACACGTCCTCTGTAGGTCTGGACAGATATCGACAAAGGCAAGAAGAGCTTGGGTCTCTCCTCTTTTACATGCTTCAATCCAATCAAAGGGTTCTTTTTGTATAAGATAAGGGCTGCTCAGTAGATTTTCCAGCCAATTAACTTTTGCTTGTTTTGCAAACACAAGGGCCGTCTTTCCGTGGTCATCACGCAAGGTTATCATCCACCAATATTTCTCGAGCAACATTCTGCCGGTTCCCTCTGCATTCATAAACTTATAGTAACTAAAAAAGAAAAATTGCATTCAATCGGTAGGGGGAAGCTGGGGGTCATTCCAGGTTTGTAAAATTTCGGTTTGCTTGGTAATTTCGGGTTAGGTCTATGAGGGCAACAAAGCTGCTTTCCACCGCTAGATAGCGAAAATAAGAGGATTTTTAATTATTTCTCTAATTTGCCGTAATGGATTACTAATTTGCCTCCCTAATACTTTTGGCATCCTAACTTTCAATCACGGTTCCTCTGTTTACATGTTTACTACAATAATAATCTCTCTAATTTAGAGTAAATGAAAAGTACCTGAACAGTGTCCTACACTATGAACCACAGTTATTCCGTCATCACGACGGAGCATGTGGTAACGAGGTTCCTCAATTCTCATGATCTCAAAAATAACTCGTTCACAGCCAGACTGAACAGAAAGAAAGAAGGGACTTTCACCCTTGTTGTTGCGAATCTGACATACGGTTGGGTCGACTGACAGGATATTTAGTGCAAGTTGTTCATGTTTGGAACTCAAGGCACAATGTAATGGTGTATCTCCATGAATGTTCTTGATTTTCCAAGGAGGGCATTCTACTGCTTCTATCTCTTGGTTCTCACCCTTGTGTATACTCAGTTCTTGTTGATAACCGCGTATCAAGATTAGGCCTAGTTCGGAGTCCTTTCTCGCGGTTATGTGCAACGGAGTGTCTGAGTTCTCCTTTTCTTTCCCAAAAATCAGTACCTTAAAGACTTTGGTTCTCACGTTAGCGGCATCATCTCCCTCCAGCAGTATCTTACACGGCCCCGTCTCTCCTTCCTCTGCCCATTGATGAAGCACTGAGAATCCTCTTTTATCAATCTTGTCGATCCAGTCTTCGCATTTTCTTAACAGCAACCTCAGCAAATTTTCTGTTTTTACATACATTAGGGACTTGAGAGACAACAAAATTTGGGGCTTTGAACGTTTTTCTTGAACCATGTTCGAGAAACGAGAAGGGTGAGATATTATTATCGTATAATAAAAATAATCACATAAGACTAGTTAAAAACCTCTCGATCACCAAACAAGTCCTCACGGTATATGATTAACGACTCAAAATGGCTACTCGTATTTGGCAATAGATGGTAAACAAGTCTAACAGTATCTTGATGACTTGCAAGTCAAACTAGAAAGATTATTATGAGATGAACGCATTACGGAGTACAATGTTAGGGAAGGGGATTTGAGCCTGGAGTCTTATTGTCCATTATACCTCCGCTTAAACCACTGTAATAAGGCAATAATACTTTTTTCGGTATTATCTGTTGAGCTAGTTTGTTGATGATGACAAGCCTAACTAATGTATGCTTCTTAGTTAAGTTTTCAGGAAATGTTGAGCCTCCAAGCAAGACTAATCTCCAAGCAAGAGTAGATGAATAGTTGAAATGCCCAAGAAGAATCGAGTTGTAAAGAGTCGTTTATTGTAAAGGTAGAAGAGTATGGTACTTACAAATGCAACAGTCTTGGCAACCGTTACCTCACATGTTCAGTGTAACAGTGAGGACGACTGTTGCACATGTCTGAAACTTTTCAAAGACTTTCTAAAACAAAATCTTTCTGCTATTTTTGAAAAGTTACTTGAACCATCCTTGAAATGATTTTGAACGTGATTTGAAAATGATAAGAAGGAATCATTTGAAAGTGTTTTTCCTCATTTGCACAAACAAACTTTTTCTCAAAAAGAAAAGCAACACTTGGCTTGTTCCCATATGAGTTTGTCATCTTATGACTTTCACCCAAGGGTAAAGCACTTCCTGCATCTTGAGCATCCCACTTTTCTGAGACACTTTGTCACTTGTGAAAGCCTTATGCAAGGACATTCACTTTGCCCACATGCGTGAGAGTGGACTTTCTCAAGGCTCTTCTTTAACCTTTTCAAATCACTTCTTCCTCTATAAATAGAGAGCTCACCTCTCTCATTTCTTCAAGACTTTCCAGAGAAATCAAACTTACTGCTTTGCAAATTTTCTTCAAAGTTCTTAAGCTTTTAATCTTTGCAAACTTTCTTCAAAGTCTTCAAAAGTTACAGACATGACAACTGTTGCGTTAAGTATTGTATTCTTCTATCTAGAATAGTTAGATCTTAATGAATTCGCCTTCGTTCTTTCCACAAGAACAAAATCAGAGAATTTGATCTTGTAACTTTCTTAGAAGAAGAGTCGAGTTTGAGACGGAGTAGTCTTGAATTCATTTCGCAACCGGAGTAGGTTGTTGGTCCTTTTTATTGTAAGGGTCTTAGGTAGTCGGAGTATATTACTTAATTGAATCAATAAGAAGAAGATTTGACGTAGGCCTTTCAAAATGGCTGAACCAATTCAAAACTCCTGTGTTATCTTTCTTATTTGTTTAATTTCCGCTGCACTTTTCTTTACTTGCTTGTTTCGCATTTCTGTCTAGTGCAACAGTCTCGGATACTGTTACTTTCGTATTGTAGCCTTTACCTCATCTGCTAAAACGAACAAGTAACAGTCAGACTCACTGTGACAACCACTTTACAGCAACTTTCTAATTTAGCAATACACTCTTGATAACCTTGTTCATTCAGTGTATCCATTTGTTCTTCTTGACAACTATCAATTTTCTTTAAACAATAAAGATTAAGTTGAAAATTTTAAAGTGGTACCTAATTCACCCCCTCCCCCTCTTAGGTACTTGGAATCCAAACCCTTCAATTGGTATCAGAGCCTCGTGCTCTTGATCGAGGCTAATCGCCTTTGAGTTTGATTCTAGGCCTATGGATTCCTCAAAACACTCCAAGATCCCGGTCTTTACCGGTGAGAATTTTGGATGGTGGAAACTCAAAATGGAACACTACATCAAAAGTATTGATTACCAATGTTGGAAAATCATCAAAGATGGACCACTCATTATTGAAGATAAGGACATGATGACGGGATATTCTACGGTTAAACTCGAAAGAGATTACAATGAAAATGATTTTATATTGGCCGAGAAAAATTCCAAAGCCATGACTATTCTTCAACGATGTGTTGGTGAGGAGGAAGTGAGTCGTATATCCGGTTGTACGACGGCTAAACAAATATGGGACGTCCTTGAACTCGCACACGAGGGAACCATACAAGTTAAGAAACAACGTATAGACCTTCTCATAAAAAAATATGAGATGTTCCATATGTTGAAGGACGAGTCCATCAATAGTTTAGCCTCTCGATTTTCTAGCATTATTAATGAGCTTAAAAGTCTAGGAAGAACTTTCGAGTCGGAGGACATCATTCGAAAAATTCTTCGTAGTCTTACCGCTAAGTGGCAACCAAAAGTCACCGCTATTGAAGAGGCTAGAGACCTAACCACATTAACCTTTCATGAACTAATGGGGTCCCTAATTGCACACGAGTTAAATCTCGACAATGCTCCTAGTGAGACCTCAAAGGGAAAATGACTTGCTCTTAAATCCACCTCAAGTGATGAGGAAGGAGAAGAGGAAGATGAATTTGCCATGTTCTCAAGAAACCTTGTTGGGATGGTCAATAGCCAAGGATTCAAAAATTTCAAGGTGAACAATGCTAGAAAACGATTTCCTAAGAGACGACCGAGTTCCTCTATGGGATGTTTCAAATGTGGTGACAAAGGTTACTTAATTAAAGAATGCCCAAAATGGAATGACATCAAATCTAAGGATAGAAGAGACACGTCCAAAAGAGAACTCAAGCATAAGGTCATGTCCGCCATTTGGGGCATGTCCGACTCTGAGGACGATGAACCCATCGAGGAGCAACTAGATGCTAAAATGTGTTTGACAAACAATCTCAAAAATAAAACACATAAACTTGCTAGGAGTGAGTCTCTTAGGTGTCTTATGGCACATCCGGATGAATCCGATTCCGAGTCCGACAATGAGGTAAAATATCTTAAGGCTAAGGTTAGAACTTATTCCAAAGACAAGGTGTGTAAGTTGCTTGATAAGTTGTTTGACAAGTGTCGTAACCAAACCGAGAAACTTGATGTCATGCAAGATCAAATAGAGGAGATTGCTCAAGAAAACGTTCTTCTAAAACAGGAATTGAAGGATACAGACACAGTGACTGTTACCTCTGAAGTTGAAACTGAATTTAAGAGATTGAGGAAATTAAACAAAAACCTGACTAATGAACTTGATTTCCTTAAAACCTCTAGCTCTAGCTCTACCCCCTATGATCTTGAAGAGATTAACACCTCCTTAGTTTTCCAAATTTCAAAAATTTCAAAGGAGCGTGATGATCTCATCAAAGATCTTGAGCTGTCTAAAACTGAAATAGTCGACCTTGAAGAAGAAGTTGAAAGTCTGAAAGTCACAGTCCCTCTGTCTGTTGCCTCTGACATTGAAAAGCAAAACTCTTCCTCTCATGATCTTGTCAAAACCTTAACTGTAACAACCCGAAAAGTACCCAATTTTTCTAGTAAAAATATTTACTAACACTTTTCAGCAGACTTAAGTTTTTAAAATAGAATTTATTGTTTCGAGTCGTATTTTGAAATTCCGAGTTCGTATTTGGAATTTCTGAGAGATTTCATGAAAATCCCGTTTTTAGTCATCTTTGACTTTTCTTGACTTTTAAGTCGTCTTTGACTTTTCTTGACTTTTTAAAGTCGTCATTGACTTTTCTTGACTTTTAAGTCGTCATAAACTTTTCTTGACTTTTAAGTCATCTTTGACTTTTCTCGACTTTTAAGTCGACTTTGACTTTCGTTGACTTTTTCCCGACTCGCCTTGTAATTTTGAAGACCGAAATTTTATTTAAAAAAATAATATTTTTAATTTATTTTTATTTAGATTTATTAGAATTTATGATAATTTAATAAAATTATTTTGAATTTATTCGGAATTTATAATAAGGTTTTACGGTTTAAACCCGGGAATCATTTAACTATTCCCGACTCATCGTAAATCCCGAAACAAACCCGAAACCCGACTTTGGCATGAGTCACACGCCCATGTCATCCTTTTCCACTCACTTTAGGATATTTTAATTCTTTTTATTAAACTAATACAAATATCTTAGATATTTATTACTTTATCGATCCGTCAACTTAAACGCCGCAAATCGCTTCAAAAACAGACCCGATTCTCACCATTCCACACGGCTCTCCCTCTCCTCTCTTTAAGCTAGATATTTTCTTTCTTTTCATTATAATAACATAATATCTTGATATTTAATTTAATTAACTTAATATCTAATTAATTACGGTAATATAATTATTATACCGAGTCAATTCCGTAACAACAATTTCAAAATCCGACTTCATATTTCCTCTATAATACACGGCTCCCTCACCCTCCATTACTCACAAACAACTTTTCATTTTACAACAAATCAACTTAAGATCAAATTGATCGTTCTTCATCGTTCTTGAACGTTCTTCGTCGTTCTTCATTTGTTCTTCGTCGTTCTTGAGCAAAATCATCATAAAACCTTCATTTCTTAATTAAATCCGTCCTAACTTATATTTCTAGAATCTCCTCTTCGCTCTCCATCTTCAAGTACGGTTTATTTCAAATCCGACAAAATCGTTTTCAACACTTAATTATGGAAAATCAAGTTTAAGTTCTAATAATGTTTTCTTGTCATTTATTATAGGGGAAGATTTTGAAGACGAGTTTGGTGACTCGTATATTTTAGGAGAAGATTAGAAGACGGGTTTCTTATTTTTCTTTAGTTCTTATTTTGGGTGCTAATTGATTTTCTAGCTAAGGTAACGATTCCGAGTTACTCGACGAATTAATGTTACATAGCTTTGGTTTCTTTTGTTTTTGGTTCATCTTTTGTTTTTGTTTAGTGTTCTTGACATATTTGATCATTGTTCATAATCATGATTTTTGTATGCATGATGGATGAATTGGATGTTTAAAATGGATGTTGTTAATTAAAAGCATGTTGGAAATAAATTGTGGTGGTTGTTTTGTGGTGGCCGAATTGGGTGGATGAAAAACCAGCCCAAACCAGCCCAAAACCAGGCCGGTTCAGGCCGGTTCAGGCCGGTCCAGGTCCGGTCTGGATTGGTCTGGGTTGGTCCGGGTTTTGGTCTTTGGGTTTGTGTCGATGTTTGATTGTTTTGTTATTGTTTTGACGGGTTTTAAATATGTTAAGCATGCGGGAAATTTTAAGTAACGGTTTTAAAAATGTCAAACCAAAACAGCCCAAATGGGCCGGTTTATTCTTGGCCCAAAAATCAGCCCGTGGGTCCCACTTTGGGACTTGTGACGGTTTTTGAGTTTAATGTTAATTTATCGTGTTTTGTCATATTTAGCAAGTGGGAAATTTTAATAAGTAAATTATTTAATTAAAAGTATTTTTCATAAAATTATTATTTCTCACATGTTAGAAATTATAATACGAGATCGTAGTTTAATTTGATATCCTTTAAGTCAAGCGGGTTTTTGTATGATTTAATAATTCACATGTTAGAAATAGAATGAAATAACATGAAATGAATGTGATATTCTTATGTTCAAGCCTCGATGGCTAAGACTCTGTTTCTAGCCGGTTTGACCAAACGGGTTTGGTCAAACTACGATCTAGTCAGCCCCGTTTTGACTGATGACCCTTCGCGGGACTCGGGTCGGGGATTTGTCTTCAGGTAAGGTTTTATTTAATGAATGAATGAATGAGCCTTAGTAGATATGAGGCGATATGATATTTGAATATGCTTTTTGTGCAATTATTCACATGATAGGAAGTTTTTCCCGTGACTGTTTGATTATATGGTTGGTGTCGTGTTGACTAAGTACCCATAGAGAATTATGAGTATATGGCGTCTTGACCATTCTAATTCTAAATGAGTATCTTGGACCATGACATTGATAGGCCCGTCCTATCTTTAACGAGCATATGGAGTTTGCGGCTTGATAGCTTTTGTGTTCCCGGCTTGATGGATCTTCAAGTCGGGGCATGGCTGCCATGGTTTCCACTTTGGGGAATGGAGCCAGCTTTAGTACTAGCCAACCCTTTGATGGATCTTCTTAGGGGTACTCATGTGATTGTATCATGGGTCTTGGATGCGATGGATCTTCGCATTTCTCTAGGTCTGCGCAGTCTAGGTTTAGGGTTGAGTCGTATCTTGGACATGTTTCTGAGAGGGACCTCTGAGCTAAGATA
Source organism: Heliosperma pusillum (assembly GCA_022085475.1). Classification (NCBI taxonomy): domain Eukaryota; kingdom Viridiplantae; phylum Streptophyta; class Magnoliopsida; order Caryophyllales; family Caryophyllaceae; genus Heliosperma; species Heliosperma pusillum. The sequence continues at coordinate 1,398 of JAIUZE010070559.1, read as the reverse complement.
TGTGCTTTGGATCTGGGCCATGTTATTGGTGTAACCGCTGAGCCTAGATGTGTGCTTGGTATTTGGGCCATGTCATTAGCGTGACCGCTGAGCCTAAATATTTAAGTATCTCCTACCTCGTGGTATAGACTTGAGTTACAGAAGTCTTCTATTGACGTCACTAAGAACTTGTGCCTGTTTGTAGAAGTATTGGTCTTTCATGTTGGTATGATTCTATGAATCTTAGAAGGTGAGATGCAAGCCGGCTAAGGTTGATAGAGTTTGATACTGGTTGTTAACTGATTTCCACATTGAATACGTGGTGATTAGGGTTTGAGTGTATCATGGCCACGTTACAGGGTAACCTCTGAGCTAGCATACCAGCTTCCCTACCTCTTGTTATATTTTATTATCGGTTTCACATGATAGCTTTCATATGATAGGTTATATGTTAGTTCATTGTTTCATAACATGAAAAGCATATCATATATGTTTAAGTTTTGTATTTTCCATATACATTGCTTTTATGTTATTCATGTTTAATTAAACTCGACATTTCGGGGCTGGGAGAACTCGGAGTTACTCCCCACTGACTGTGGCTTCCGTGTTTATATTTAATGCGGTTGGCAGGTTTGTGATGCATACATTGGGTACATTGACGAGCTAGCGAGCGAAGTATTTACCTGGACCTATATTCGGTTCTTAGATTGTATATTATTTATACACTCCTTTATTTCAGTATTTATACGGGAGATATGCCTCCCGTCTTGTATAAATTATTATGTATAATTTTATTTCCTTTTCATTATGAACCTTTGTATTTAAGACACCCTTATTATGTATTCTCATATTTTATTCAGTTAAATTATTTTTTTTTCTTTCCGCAAATTTGAGGGTGTCACAGTTGGTATCAGAGCTATTTTGCTCCCGACGCACGTTTGTGTACCCTTGCATAAATAACTTGACCTTAATAAATAATAAAATTGTGAGATAGAAGGGTAGGATGGGTAGATTAGGATTTATGTTGTAGTCTATTTGTTTATGCTAATTGTTAGGAGTAACTTAATTTGTTGTGTTTCTTATGAAGATGGTTGGACCTCGTGTCGAAGAGATCGTTGTTAGTGCCAACCAGGTCCCTCCTCATAGAGAAGACAATTGCCAAGGAGGCTATGCTTGGGTGGCTAGCCAAATTGCTAGGAGCAATATTACGCCTTATGGTGGAATATGTGTTACCTAGAAGGAGTATACTCTACCGAAGATTTGAAGATTTACAAACCTAATTGAAGTGTATTCCTTCTTCATTTTTGAATTCTCTCGTCCTTATAATATTATGCCCTCTTCTTTCTATCTAGGTGCTTCTTTCTCTTCCAACCTTTTTGCATCTTGAAAATTTCTCTTGATAGTTCCTCAATCTTACCA